>FQSS02000372.1:25564-55337 GCA_900128795.2 Malbranchea cinnamomea
AAAAAAATCTACGCACCTACCTCATCGAAGACACAGCCCAAGGCTCTCGTTGAGCAAGTGTAGTACCCTGTTATAGTGCTTGTTCGGGATCTTGAGCAGGTCCCAATCCAGTCCAACTCTGTAGTAAAACCTGTCACGACGCCCATGATTAGGTCTTGTTTAGAGATTATATTTTGAATAAAAAAAAAACCTACAGAGGCGGCACCCCCGCAATGCCCGGCTGCTGCCAGTACCTCACCATGGTCATGGACTTGAGGATCTTCCGCTCCATGGTGCCCGGGGAGCCAGCGCGGTCCAGGAAGGCGATGGTGTTCACGATGCGCTGCGGATCAAAGTCCCTCGGCGAGCCGGCGCGGAAGGCAGCGCGGAGCACGCCGCGCAGCACGTAGCGCGAGGGCACCGAGTACCTGATGGTGCGCAGCACGGTCTTGTAGAGGTGTCGGTAGGACAGCGCCACGGCGTGGCGGTACGTGGTGGATGTGAGCGTGGCGACGGAGAGGGCCATCTCTCGTTTTGCCTTGCTATTCGCTGCCTTGTTGGATGGTTGCTGGGAGTCGTCGGACGGTGGGTGAAATGGACGACGGGGACGCAGCAGCAGCGGCGATGCTTCGACGCGGGTCCAACACGAACAGTCCCAGTTGGTACGAATTACTTCGGATGAGTGACTATGGATTGGAAGGGCTCATGAACACGACGCGAGACAACGATGCGCACACTCAGCCACAGCACAAAGCGAGGGAGCTCGTCTCGTCTGCGTCTCGTCGTCTCAGCGTCAAGGTCGGGTACGATCGTCGGGAGCAGGCAGCAGTCATTCTTCTCTTGCGACTCGACGACGGTGCGTGGGTTTCGGACCAACGTTTGCCCGCGTAGCCCAGCGTCGCGGAGGAACCATCTGTCCGAGCCAGGGAGTTAAGAACGGTCGCCCGACGACAAATGTCCGCCGATGTCTCTCCTTTGACGGCGATAACGGACGAGAGGAAACACAAACTGGAAGGGATCGTTGCCGAGTTGGACCTGGTGAGCGACAAGAGACAGCACAGCTCAGAAGAGAGCAAAACTGGCTACACGTACGACAGTCCTCTTTGACCTCCCATCACAGGATGTCTGCAGGCAGACGAACCCCGTCTCTCCCCCATTTGCACGGCAGGAGACCAAATAACATACAACGCATCTCCTCTGTCCGGAAGAGCACTGACCAGACCCGTCTGGCGAGGTTCAACAGAGACCGGCAGGACACGGGTCCATGGAACATGCTCGTGTTTGGCGTCGGTGAGATGGCGGCCGGGGAAAACTGGAACGATGGACATTGACAGTGGACACTCACCACATTCCATCGCCATACGTGATCAAGCAGACACGCCGCACAAAGACCCCCTCTCCGTTTGGGCGTTGCTGTCCAGTTTGGGTCGAGTCGACTACAGTTTACAATCAAAAAGTGTTTTATATATATACATCATGTATACTTGTATATTGAGGGTTTCAAGAGTCAAGATGTGGTCAGAGACAAAGCACAAGTTACCGGGGATAAGAAGGATGAAGATTGAACAACACACGTCCAAGTGACAAACTACAAAAAAGGTACTTAGAAAGAGACCCGTTATGAACAGTAGAAAGATGCAAACTGGGGGAAGGGGATCCACGGTATTTGTTATATTTCAGACATGGCACTTGTTCATCAGATCAGCTGGTGAAGGCCTGGATGCAGCCCCAGCTCTGCTCAACGTTGAACGGACCAGGGTTCTTCCACAGATCGTCCTGGAAGGAGAAGAAGATGGACTTGCTGCCGACCTCCTCGACGAGGGAGGCGATGGCGATGGCCTGCTCCTCGACGCCGGGGACCGCCTTGCCGTTGGGGTTGCCGGCGCTGGGCCAGCCCGTCTCCAGGTTGTAGACCTCCTTGCCGCCGCAGATCTTGCCGAGGATCTCCATCTGGCTCTTGGCGAAGGAACCGCACTCCTGGGCGCTGACCTCGGGGTTGAAGAAGGGGTGGATGTTGGCACCGACCACGTCGACGACGGGGCAGAGCACGTTGCCGTGCTGTTCCCAGATGTTCAGCGGCTCGGTGGTGGTGATGGGGCCGTTGTAGCCGGCGCCACGGAACTGCTGGGTGGCGTACTCGATGAATCTGGCCAGGGTGGGGGCATCCGCGCTGCCGCTGAAGATGGCCTCGTTGCCGACGACGATCATCTCGACGAGGCCGAACTTGCCCCAGTCGATGATCTGCTGGATCTGCTCCTTGGCGACGTCGACGCCGCTGCCGGAGATGAACACACCGATGACCAGCTTGAGGCCGTTCTTCTCGACGGCGCTGCCGACGGTCTCGAGGGCGTTGCAGTCGGGCGCATAGACACGGACGGTGCCAAAGTTGGCCTTTTTGATCTTGGCAATGCCGCGGTTGACCTCATCCTGACCCATGCACTGGCCGTCCTGGGTGTATGGGGAAAAGGTCATACCCCACTTGTCACCACCGCCGATCGGGGGAACCGAGGGACCGTTGGAGGGCTTGGGCGCCGGAGGCGGCGGGGCGGGCTGGGAGGTGTTCTCGGCCGGTGGCGGAGCCGGGGCGGTGGTCGCGGTCGGGCAGACGTAGACATAGTCGGTCTCGACGACGGTGACGGTCTCGCCCGGGCGGGTGTAGGTGCCGGGGGGGAACTCGATGGGCGTCGGGTAGACAAAGACGGTGCTCTGGGAGACGCTGGTGGTGCTCGGGGCGATGGTGTAGGTGCCGGGGGTCGGGCAGACAAAGGTTGTCGTGAAGATGTAGCTGGTGGAGGTGGAACCGTCGGGCTCGGCGGTGGCCACGGGGCAGACGACGGTGGTGGCGGTCTCGACGACGGTGGTGACGCCGCCGTAGGTGTGCTCACCGGGGCCGACATGGGTGCTGGTGGCGCCGCAGACGGTGGTCTCGCTGGTGACGGTGATGGTGGCGGGCGGGATGGTGTAGGTGCCGGGGGTCGGGAAGACGGTGACGATGGGCGTGGGGAGTTCGACGGACGGGGTGGAGGGCGTGACGGAGACGGTCACGGTGGTCCAGCTGGTGGAGTGGATGGTGGTGGTGGACTCGGTGACGGGCTCCGGGACGACTGGGAAAATCCATCGAGGTCAGCCATCAACTTGCAGGCACAGTCAAGGGGGAGAGGGGAGAGAGAGAAAGGGCATGTCGTACTGGTTGCTTCACCGTACTCCGTGATGACCTTGGTGGTGCAGCCGCAGGTGGGCGCCGGGTCGGGAGCGGGCACGCCGCGACGGTGGAAGGCATCGTGTCCATGGCGGCGATGGAAGCCTTGGTTGGTTAGGGCGGAGCCCAGCAGGCCGGCTGCGGCCGTGAGGAGGAACGCGCTCTTCATGATCGCTCGATCTGGGTTCCCCGTTCAGTCTCGCCCAAACGTCCAAACGTGTCGTGGGAGAGTTGTCTGCGGTTTTCCCCTCTCTTCCTTTCCGTTCCGTCGGTCTGTTTGTCTGCTTGGGACGGAGATGACAACTCTTCGTCTGTCACTCTCACTCTGTGTTTTTTTTTCTCTCTCTTACTCGCTCTCTTTCGTTTTCTTTTCTCTCTTTCTTTCTCGCGTTCTCACGCCGTCTCTTCTCGACGCTTCAGGGGTTTGGTCTCGGAAAGAATGCCCGCTGAAAGAGTGAAGCGGTGGTGGTGGGGAAAATAAAAAAAAGACTGTAGAAGATGAACAAGGAGGGGATGCAAAAGAGCGTGGGAGGGAAAGAAGAGGAAGGGAAGGAACAGAGGACGTCGCGATGATGAAAAAAAAAAGAGAGAGAAAAGAGGAGAGAAGAGGAAGAGAAGAGGAAGAGAAGAGAGGAAGAGGAAGAAAGTGGAGGAGATGAAGGGGGGTCGACCATGGCCGAAAGCGGGCTAGCCCGGCCAGCCACGCCCCGCCAGCCCGCCCTGAGCTTGTGGTTGGTCTGTCCATCATACCGCCCGGTGTACGGCATACGTATGTCTGTCCTCTGTACCGAGTAAGGTGTCATGGACGAACCGCGCTCTCTCTCTCTCTCTCTCGCGTTTTTCATGCGCAAGGCGATCACTGGCTGGAGCGGTCCCAAGTGCACTGCGGCCAGCGTCAGTGCTGCCGCGCGACTGGAGCCAGGTGGTTGTTGTTGTTGTTTTTTTTTTCTTTCTCTCTCTTCTCTCATTTTGCGTCTGGCGGGTGCTCCCCCTGCCCAGCTCCACGTCAGCCCATCGTGCTGACGATGTGGTATTACTCGTTACCGACCAATACCTTGGCGGTCCCCTGATGGTTTGGGCTTTGTTTTTGGTGCTGTTTGGTGCGGCGGCCAGACAAGGGCAATTTTATTTACATCCTGCTAGTACAACAACAAAGCCGGGGAGGCGCCAGGCACGCCGTCGATGTGATTGGTCGATGGCCTGCCAGGCACCGGAAGCCAACCGCCAATCACCACACACCGCCCGTGGGTCGACGCCCCGCCGGTCGGCCCCTGAGTGGCCAGGACGCAACAAGCGGTGGATCCGTCGTGACCGAGCTGATACATACATACATCCATACATACAGATATCCATACAGATAACCATACAGCTGACAGACAGCCTGACAGATGGACAGACAGGCCAAGCACGTGCATTCTTGGATCCCGTCACATTCTGACACCACACCCTTTCACCCCTTCGATCAGGGGCACTCCAGACGGCACCAGACGGTGCTCTCTCGACGACCTTTTTTCCCAAGAACAACACCACCACCACTATTACTACCACTACTACTATACTATACTATCCTATCCTATACTATATTATACTATACATACTATATTGTACTATACTATACTATATTATACTGTACTGTACTAATAATAATAATAACAATGTAGAGTGTACTCCGTATGGAGTGTCAAACAGATCTCGTCCCACCATCCAACACCCTTCCCGCTCCCACTGCACACCATCTTTGCTCATAATAATAAAAGAACGAGTAGTGCCGCCATCACTCCTGGAACAGTCCTTTTCCCCTTTGTCATTTTTCCTTTCTTGATCTTCCCGTCCGCCCCTGCATACTGAGCCGCTCACAGAGTGCAGAAATAGTACAATATCCCTCTCTCGCGGCGACGACATCTACTCAATCATAATATTTAATACTGGCGATGTATCATGATCAGAGACATACCTCCACCATGGCCATACTTCTCTCCACAGTCCAGATGATTATTGAAATAGTCGCCAATAGCCACGGAGATCGGTCTCACTCTGTCCCCAAGCGGTCCAAGTCGAGACCTGCGCTGCTCGACCAACATTCCACCGCTGATCTCCCCGCCTCGACCCTCGATGTCAACGCACTCCTTGCCGGCCAGAGAAGAGAGAAAAAAAAAGATAAGACAAATATCTTGATCAAGACAGACAAAGGTTGAAATGTCCAAGCACGCCAAAACAGACGCCACACACACACCCCTTATACATCGTATGCATCGTATATCGTCGTAACGTCCTTATTATGCAAGTTTCGTCTCACGCAGCCAGTCGTCCCGAACCAGAACAATCAGCATCATAGTAGTAGCTTACTGCAGAGTAATTACACTCCATCTGGAGCGAGGCGGCTGCCAGCGGGTGTGGGCCAACCGCGCCACCACGACTTGTCTCAACTTGAAACGCACGCCACGCCCGGAGATGAGTCGGCAGGCGAGTGCGGCGTGCCCGACGACGGAATCCACCGCGTCAGCAACCGTGTTTGGAGCTGTGTCTAGTTAAATGAGTTGTTCTCGACCGCCCTTCCCCTCCCCCAACCCCCGTCCTCCCAGTTGGGTCCAGGGGGGGTTGGCCGGTCTGGACGGCCAAGTATGTACATCTCTGGAATGAGCATCGACTCGACTGTCCCGGAAAGAAAGAGAGAGAGATCATCACTGTGGATGGCACTCGAGATCGGACCCCGCTACCATGTTCGGCATGAATACTGATAACTACTACTGCTCTGACCATGCACTGGGAAAACAGTCATCCCCCCAGTTACTCCGTACTGACGCGGTATTCTTGCGAGTCGACAGACGCAGTAGTAGGACGACGAGTCTTTTCTACGACTAAGTTATTTGGACTTTACAGAGATTTCACCAGTGCTGTCGCTGCTGCTCAGAAGAAAGAATAAGGACGGGACAGAGACCACCACGGTTGAATCCCCAGACCACCCACCCACCCAATCAGCCAGCCAGCCAGCCAGCCAGCAACGAAAAGGAACAGCAGCATCGAGCAAACGAACTACAGAACAACGATACAGTCGACAGAAGCAGAAACAGGATGACGACGGCTGTGAGGACGTTGAAGCCTGCCAGAGGAAGCTCACGCATCGCTTGCCCTCCCTCTGATGTCCTACACCTCCCAGATTGCAGCCCAATCGTTGTGACCCTTTTGACTCTCTGTATATAGGATCAACGCCAAGACAAAATCAAAATACCGCTGCAGCTCAGAGACCCAGACGGACTACTCCCATCCGTCAATCTTCATCGTGCCTTTCTCCGCCAGGTTCTGGTGCATCTTGAACGCCTGGAACAGCAGGTGTGGCTCGTGGCCCATGCCCTTCTTCAGGCACTCGTACTCGGCCCGTTCGAAGTAGTCCTTCAGGATCGGCTTGTAGTCCGGGTGCGCGCACCTCTCGATGATCACCCGCGCACGCTCGCGTGGGGACAGACCGCGGACGTCGGCGAAGCCCTGCACGAAAAGAAGGGGAAAGGAAAAAAAAAAGTTAGTTCACCACACTCTGTTTTCATACTGCACGCACCCAAAAAGGAAAAAAATGACGGCAGGGTCCTTGTGATGGTGGGCGACATACCTGCTCGGTGACGACGACGTCCAGGTCGTGCTCCGTCTGGTCAATGTGCGTGCAGAACGGCACGATGCAGGTGATGCCCGTGGGGTCCGTCTTGGTCGGCCGCGTCGACGGCGTGTGCATGATGCTGTACTTGGCGTTGCGCAAAAAGTCCGCGGAGCCGCCCAGGCCGTTGAGCATGCGCGAGCCCATCACGCAGGTGCTGTTGGCGTGCGCGTAGATGTCCACCTCGACCGGCGTGTTCATGCCGATGACGCCCAGGCGCCGGATGATCTCCGGCGCGTTGGACACCTGCTGCGACCGCAGAAGCAGCTTGTCGTAGTACCGCTCCCAGTTGTCGTAGAACCGCTTGAAGCCGTCCGGCGAGAACCGGATGGACGTGGCCGTGGCAAAGTCCAGGTGGCCGCTGTCGAAGAGATCCAGGAACGAGTCCTGCAGCACCTCGGTCCACACCTTGAGGTTGTGGAAGTGCGCGCCTTCGCTGAGCCCCGCGATGACCGCGTTGGCGATGTTGCCGATGCCCGACTGGAGAGGGAGCAGGTTCTTGGGCAGCCGGCCGACCTTGACCTCCTGCTGCAGAAACTCGATCAGGTTTTGGGCAATGGCCCGCGAGTTCTCGTCCGGCGGCGTGTTGGGCTGCGTCTGGTCGGGGTAGTCCGACTCCACGATGGCCACCACCCGGTCCGGATCAACCGGGATGTGCGGTGTGCCAATCCGGTCCTCCGGCATCGTGATGAGATAGGGCTTGCGACGCGGCGGACGGTCGCACAGCGTGATGTCGTGCAGTCCCTCAAAGGACGGCGTCGAGGTGTTGACCTCGATGATGATCTTGTCGGCCATCTGGACGAGCTCTGGAGAAGCGCCCACCGACGCGCCAGGAATAATGCCACCTTCTTCGGTGATGGCGGACGCCTCGATGACGGCCACATCCAGTCTGTTGTCGGGTTTATGCTTGGTGTAGAATCCCTAAGAGAAGACGACCACAACCACCCGCCGTTAGCCAACCACCCCACGAAGGCAGGCAATTTTTTTTTCTGGCACCTGGGGGAAAAGAAAGAAAAAACAGGTTCTCCACGTACGTAGACCAGGTCCATGGGAAACTGGCTGAGATGCTTGTCAAAGAACTTGATGTTGCCATTATTGATCCCTTTGGCGATGTCCTTCCCCACCTGATGGGGAGATCGCCTCTCGATCATGTTCAGTCTCGCCCATCTGTTCTCCGTCTCCGCGCCCGACGACGCCCCCACGAACAGCGTGTACTTTTGTTTCCCCTGGAGGTTATTCTTCTCAACGTAGTCCGCAAGCGCAGTGGGGACTTTCCTAGAAACAATCCATCCGCATCAGCAACTGATCCCTTCTGCACCATAGCATTTTCGCACAATACGTGCTACTAAACAAAGCAGAAAACAAAAGAGAAAACCAGACACGAAGACGTGGCTTTACTTACTTGGGATACCCAACGCCAGTGAAGCCGGACCAGCCGATGTACGCACCGTTCGGGAACAGATCGATCAGGTCCTCTGCTTTGGCAAGCTTGGACAAAAAGGCCGGCCGTCTGACACGGCTCTTTAGAAGCGCCGAGGCCATGATGTCTGTCTGTCTGTCTCTCTTCTTCTTCTTCTTCTTCTTCTTCTCTCGTTATCTCTAACTGATGCTATGCTGGCTTCTTTATAATAATGATTAAACTGATCGGTTCCCCGGATAGCTAGACAAGTCAACTGATAGACACAACCCGGGGAAGGAAAAAAAAATGGAGAGAGAAGATAAAATGCGGATGCGGGAGATGGCGGAGAAAGAAAGAAAGAAAAAGAGGAATGCTGAGCTGATCTTGTAAAAAAAATCTCAACGCCCCACTGGGAAAGCAATTGCAGACGGGAGGGATGTGACCGCGTGGTGAGTCCCGGTGGCCCGTCTCTGAGACAGGCCTAAATAGGAAATATCAGAGCTTGCGTCAAAGAAATCCCCAGAACTACTACTACTACTACTACTACTTCTTCGAGGACCGATGACCTCGTCTAGGTGGTGGTAGGTAGTAGGAGCAAAACCCCAGAATCGAATTCGGCAGTTCGAGGCCAACAGTGAATTCGTCTGCCCCTTTCCACTCGTCGACAAGACGCCCAACCGAGCACTTTTTTGTCCGTGGTGTGAAAACCAAGCAAGTTCCTGGTTCCGGATCCGGTGATGACGTATGTTGGCGAGCTTGTCTGCTTCGGACAAGACTCGGGGCGGAGACGGATGGCATCGTCCACGGACAGTGATTGGCGACGCGCTCGACCGTTCACTGCCAGAAGAGTGCTGTTTGCTTGGAAAGAGTCTCCATCCATCCCACCCAACCGCACTGCAATTGCTTTTCCCAGTCTTGTCCGGTGTGGATGGAATAGCCGAAGATGCCAACGGATGAGTGGAAGTTCAAACTGGTGCTGAGTCAGCCGGGCTGATCGACACGCACAGACCATGCGCACGGAACATCGTTTCGCCGGGCCCCCCCCCAACCCTGACTTGACTGACACGTGCCATCAAAAGCTGCAAGCTGCTGTGGGAGAGTCAAAAAAATAATAAAACTAAGAATGAAATCAAAACCGTCGACTCTGCGTAAACCCTTCACTCAAGTATGGATCACTTCTTAAGCATGGTAGGATACTGGCATCGTAGAGCATACAATACATTGAGAAGAAAGAAAAAGAAACCTAGCAGCCATATGTCACAGCCAAAAGTTGATTTGATCGACCTTTCTGTTCAAGAACCTCCCTCCCAATCCACCGATCGTCCTCTTCCTCTGCCTTTTCCTCGCTGTTGATTAAGCCAGGCCTTCAGTTACGATATAGGGAATAATAAACGCCCATAAACCCAATGTCACTTCCGTCCGAGAACGCCGGAGCCCTTTCCTCTTTCGAGAGCACGGAGACCCGAAGCGAAGTACCAAAAGAGCGTGTGCGAGAGAACGTTCAAACGAGCATTCACGGTGCATCGGTCATTTCGGTATCCTCCTGATCGCCAGCACCCCCCTTGCCGACGACGGTTCCCTCAACGTTCGCATCGCGTCGAGGCGAGATCTCCCCGACCCATGACCGGAACCGCTGGTTCAGCTGATCGACCTCATCCTTGCTCAGTCCCTGGGCCCAGACAGGATTGTTCACAAATTTCTCCATAAAGCGGTCTCTGCGCTTTTCCTTGACGGCCGCCTGCTGTTCGGCGGACGACTCCTCCTCCTCAGACGACGGCGTCACGCGGTACCACCACTCTTCCGTGCCAGGCTCGTACACGATATGGTACTCCGTGGTGTCAATGCGGATGATCAGGCCCTCGTGGCTGACGAGTGGCTTGAAGTAGTTGTTGTACTCCTCATCGCTCTCCATCTTCGGAGGCAGGTTGCGCTTCAGGAACGGCATCCGCATCCGCGAGAACTGCACGCCTTCCGTCGGATCCCGCATGGTATAGGCCGAGACATAGTACGACCAACGTGCGTCGGCAGTCAGTTCTTCGGTTTCGAGCGTGGTGTCCTCCGGAGTCATGTACTGGATGTGGAGTGTCTTGGACTCGGGAGACTAAAGCAAGCAACGACAAGGATTAGTTTCAAGCCTGTAAATTCAGCAGATAAAAAAAAGTACGAAAAAAAAAAAAAAACTTACATAACCAAATCGGTACACATCCAGATCCTTGGTGAGCTTCTGGACCTGCTTTCGGTACTGAATCTCATGGGCATGCGTAGTCTCTTCTCTTTCGCGCTCCTTGAAGAACAGATTCATAATCTCTGCTGTCTTGTCCTTTGAGTCCTGCGGGAAAATCAGAGCAGCAGTCTTTGTGAAGCTCTGAAGAAGTTTCTCGATGCTGTAGAGCTGCCATCCGTGCTTCAGATAGTACCGGCGAAGAGTCTCTTCCATATGGCTTGCTTCAAGGTCGCCCGCGATGACATCTTCTGCCATGCGGACGATCTGGTGGTACAGGTTGGCCTCTTCATCCACATCATACAGCAGATCAGCCGGAGACTTGTCAATCATTCCTAGCACGTACGCAGGCTTGTCAGCGAGCCCACGTCGCACGCTTTCGCGAGCGTCACCTTCAGCCTGCTTTATGCGCAGCAGACGAGAATACAGAGACTCGAATGCCCGGATAAAGCAATAGATCGAGAGATTGCCGTACAGAAGATACATCTTCCGCTTGTACGGCTCGTTCAACGAGTACTCGGTCCGTTGGTTGAAGTTGCCGTCACTGGGATGCTCCATCCACTTGAGAACCGCAAAGTCGTACAGTTCAGGCTTCTCATAGGTGGGCGTTGACCCAACGAGCGATCCAGAGCCGGGTGTGGTCGGTCTGCTCGCGGCGGCGGACACCCCACTGGCCTCGGCGGCCAACTTTTCGCCACTGCGCTCAAGAACTTCCTGCAACAGACGCTTCTTGCGGTCACTGCGTTGAGTGGGAGTCAAGGTCCCATCTTCAGGCGCCATGCTCTCATCGTCACCTGCCTCGCTGGCCGGAGTACTCTCATACGCTTCGCTGAGATAGGCGCTGACTGCCTCACGATCCATTCCAAAGAGAATAGTGACAAAGTCCTTGATGAACGTCACTACCTTTTGGGGATCAGATCCGACCGACGATGTGTTGTGATCGATGTAGCACAGTAGAAGACGAGCGGCGTCGAGGATAACCTCCGAGTCGGTGAATTCGAATTTGTACTGCCACTTGGTGGTTTGATACCCGCTTCGTTTGAGGGCAAGTGCTTCCTCCACCTTTGTCTGAATCTCATTCTGGAGATTCTTCGCGGTAAAGATCCTCTTGTCGGCGCCCTTGTTGATAATAGCCTGGTGATCCAAGCTCCGGTAGTATCCCTTCTGCATCATCTCACGCCAGACCTTGTCCCATTCCCGCTGTGGTGTGGATTCGATTGTCAGAATTCTGTTTGCACGGGGGCAAAAACGTTGAGGGAAAAGGGGAAAATAAAAAACATCCTTGGTGCTTACCTGAATGGCCTTCCACTCTTCAGTTTTCGCCTTTAGGCGGGAAAGCACGACCGGGAGGACACCACAAGGATTTTCAAACATCTCCTCGATCACTTCCTGCCCATGTTGTCTGTCGTAGAGTTTCTTGATCACCCTGCGATAGATGGTTTCGCTTTGGCCACCAAGCCCGGGAGGTAGCTTGAAGTTTGCCCGCTCAGCCTCGCTCATCATGGAGATTTGCTGGACTAAAGGTTCCATCAGCTGGATGGTGCGAATCGCCGCCTCAATATGATGGTCATAGTCATGACGGTCCTCTTCAATACGGTGCATGGAATCCTCAAAGGTATTCTTTTTATGAGCAACAAAGCCTGAATCCTCAGAAGCCCATGTTGGGTGGGACGCCCATTCGTCATTGAGCACGCTCTGGCACAGTTCATCACGGCCACTGCAGGGCTTTTGTCTCTCACGCTTCGGAAGGAGCCGATAGCTTGGACCCAGAGCTCGACAGTGGGCAAGGTTCACGACTTCGGATTCGACCTTGGGCTTGGGCTCAATGACTTCATCCTTGGCGTCGACCTGCAAAAAGCGCTTGAACCACGACATAATCTCTTGGTTACCACCAATGAACCCGGCGACTCTGTTGATCAGAACATTTCGATCGATCAGGTCGGCGGCATATAAATTGCACAGCTTAAGGAACTCTGCAAAATTCTGCTTGTTGCCAATGTACTTTTTCACCCGGTCAAAGAAAGCATATTCTTCAGTCGACGGCGTGAGGGAGTAGTTTGGAGGAAGCGGCTCCGGCAGCGCAGGGACAAGGGTCGGCGACACCGCGACTGGCGCATCGGGTTGGGAAGGTTTGTGGGTTAATTTTGTCCGCTACACACACAGGTTTTGTTAGCAACGTCGGTCACGGTTTCAGGGCTCAGTAAAGAGAAAAGAAGACACCAAAAAAAGGAGCAGAAGGACCAAACAAGATCAAAGATATATAATGCAGCCTTGCTGCCTTCCACTTCTCTCAAAAATAGCCTGCAGGATGATACTTACTTTATTTGCGTTTCCAATCTGGGTTGCCTGAGCTCTATTTGCTTGTGCTGCTGTGGAGTCGACTACACTAGGCGCAACACCTCCGATAGCTGATCCACTTGGAGGCTGAGCACCTGGGCCACCGCGACGTTTCTTTCCGTCTTTGGTGGAGTCCTTTACGTTGAATTGGCCAAGCGGTGGCATCTTTACATCACCTCTCGGGGCCTGGCCTTGGGTCATTGACGCGGCAGCACCATAGCCCGGCTCACCACGGATGTTGCTAATGGGGGCATCTTCGTGTACCGAACGGGTGAGGGGGGGCTGCACCTTGGCCTGCGCAGCAGATTCAGGGAGGAACTGCTTGAAATCCTCCAAAAGGTCGGGTGCGTTGCTGAAAAGAAGGGTGACCTGGGCATACACATCCTGGATGGGTTTGGACTCTCTCTGATATGTTTGCAGGATCTCGAGAAACTGTTTGTAAATGTCTGGGGTATCCGCGAAGCGATTCTAGAAGACGAGGCACGTCAATAGGAAAGAACGTTTGTCAGAGCGACGGAGAGATACATACCTTGATTTTGTTTACATAGCTAATGGCATGGTTAAACTCGACTGGTCCGCGCTTGCTTGCATCGGTCTGTGCACCTTGCATCCCAGCGCTGCCCATTGGTTGGGAAGGACCAGGAGTTTGATTCGACACCTGCATCATAGAAGGGCGTCCGGGACCAGCCGTAGTAGCAGTCGGAAGCTGTGACACGCCTCGCTGCTCTTGCTGATGTGCTAGAGCGGCCGCGTTAGCGGCTTGCTGTTCGTGTTGCCTCTGATATTCGTATGCATCTTGCGGCGCGTTCTGGCCGTGCTGCCCATATATTGCTGCCTGAGGCATGCGATTTCTAGGCGAATACGGACCACCGAGGGACGACTCTTGGGGTGGCTGCTGGGCGTGGGGTTGCGGTTGCTGCCATCCTGGTCTCGACGATTCTTCATAGTATTCGGGCCGATGTAGCATTCCTCCCGATTGGCCTGGTTCGTAAGATGGCCTACCTGCGTTTTGCATCGAGATTGTGTTTGTTCCCGACGGTGTAGTCACGCGTATTGCGTCTGGATTCTCCTCTGTGCCGCATTCGATCCTATACCCTGCAGGCAAAAAGGTATTGAACCCTTGGATCAAGGCCGGATGACCGTTGAAAAGTGCAGAAACGCGCTGGATAACTCCCGGAGTATCAATACTAGAGAGAAAAAAAAAAGAGTTATCAGCACACCTCTCCCCCTCAAGATAGCCAGATCTCACAACACTTACGCTTGACTCTTGAAGTCCTTCATGATGTCTAGGAACCGATTGTAGACATCCGGCTGGTCAACAAACCGGACCTTGACCTGGTCCAGGTAGGTGAGCGCATCCTGATTAGACGGATCCATCAGTATCAAATGACGTTTCTATTGAAATCGTCCACTCGAAGCCCACGGGGGAGCAAAACAAGTGGCCTGGGAAAAGAAGTAGTGAAATGGCAGTGTAGTAAGTTTTGGCCAACGTTGGCCAGGAAATGCTGTGGAGGGAACTTTGTTCAGGGCACATAGAGGGCAGGTGAATCATTGTGCGATGTCTGCAGACCAGGACAACAAACCTCAACAAAGCTCAGCACCCCAGAGTGAATGGCCAATGCACCACACAATCATGGCAGAATACATGCCAGAACAACTCAGGGTTGCCAAACTTTGGTCAAGTTGAGATCTGCATCACACAATGAAGCATTGTTGAGACTTCAAGAGTTGCCAACAAAGCATCCTTGTTCAAGAACGTTTGCAATGTCGACACTGTTGGGATAAAAAGAAAAGGCGTGTCACAAACTGAACTTACATTTAATATAGGCTGTTGACCCTGACTTAGGGTAGCTACACTGTTTGGAACCTGAGACGGCGCGCTGCCAGAAAGACCCATGTATGGTTGCGAAGGCGGCCCCTGTACCTGGGGATGATACTGGCGCGGGGGGCCTTCCGCGTGCTGGACTTGGCCACCACCATACAATCCCCCCGAAGGATTGGAACCCTGAACGCCGCCTGGGGGATTATTGGAGGTGTTTGTGCTCATGTTCGAAAGGAGGCCGTTTGGCCCATGGATGGAATTGCCAACCTTCGACGCGACTGGCTGGTGGATGGGGATCGACCCGGCGTGACTTTGAACTGGATGATGTTGTTGCTGCTCACGATGGTAGCGCTCAGCCTGCTCTCGGTCACGTTCACGTATTTCGCGCTCCCTCTGCATCATTTCTTCTTCTCTCTGCATTTCCCGCTGTCTCTCGAGGATTTCCCGATCCCGGTCACGAGATTCTCGTTCCCGCTCGCGGCCCAGGGTCGACTGCGGGGAGGAATGTGACATCGCCTGACTGATTCCAGGCAGTGTGTGACCGGCCCCTAACGGCTGCTGCGCTTGTTGGCCAAATCTCGGAGGTTGTTGGTGCGGAGGAGGACCGTGAGTTATATCTGCGAGGGTGGGCAACGTATGGCCGGACTGCTCTCTGACGGGATGATAGGGCCCTGTTGTGCAAGAGCAGAGAGTTAGTCGATAAATATATCAGTTCCATAACCGACTCCACGGCTTTATCAGGAAACATATGGCAGAGACCATCGTTACAACAGTGTGTGCGGGGAAGACGGCACTCACTACGGACGACTCAATTAGCACAAACTGTTCGCAAAGCTCGCCATCGAGCCCAGACTTTCGAGCACCAGCTCATCTGGGTTAACAGGAGGAAAGAAACTTACCCATAAGATCCCAACGGTCTTGACTGCTGCTGGCCCAGCTGCTCCACCCCCGGATGAGACTGCGGCGCACCAGGGGGGGGATGCCACGCATCTTTGTTCGGAGGGTTCATCCTGAGTTACCTTGCTAGGCAGTATGCTCCAAGGACAGCGTACGACTCCCGCCGTCGAAGAAAAGAACCATAGAGCAGAAAACGAGACACTTGTCACGACGCTTCTCGGCGAGGGCTGTCCCCTTACGCCGCGGTCAAAAACTCCTCAAGAGAAGCTGGCGCACTGTCTCTCAGTCAAGGGTAAAGAAAGGTGTCACATACGTTCGCCGCACGATGTCCAACGATGAAGGAGAGGGGGGAAAACGACGCGAGCGGGGGGCTGGATATGACGAGGGCGAACAGAAGAGGAGAGGGTGAGGCCACAAAAGTCGACGAGAAGCTGTGCTGGTCGCAATGGGGATCGCGGAGGCGGTGACGGTGGTCCGGCTTTTTTTGCCAGGGAGAGCTGATCCGCAATCGGGTTTAGCGCGCACCGAGCGGCGGCCTGTGGTTGGGTGACACCATGTGACCTGGCTCCACTCGCAGCCGAAGCCCTCAGGTACGCCGTCCGTCCATGACATAACACACTTCGCGCTGCCACTTCGTCAGCAAAAACACACACACACACACAGAGCAAGACACAGTCGTGAGATTCGCACCTCCTGTCTTTGTCGAATGTCAGATCAGTTTTCTGTGTTACTGTGGCTACAAAAAAAAACATTGTATTTACAGGAGATATATAAAACTGGTGATGCGTGTCTTGTGTGTTTGTGTTTTCGCGGAATGTGTCACGCTACAACGAATGGTCCTCTGTGTCAAACGCGCTCAAAAGTACTCCTTGAAGTGATGCGCAAATAGCTCTGGTCGGTTGTAATGGCCTGCATAATCGAGACCATACTTGGCATCAATCAAGTTGCCGAGGTCAACGTCAGCATAAAGAATCCCTTCCTCTCGCTCTTCATAGGGACCGGCCACGATCTGACCTCCAGGCCCGACGATCGTCGCGCGTCGCATCTTCTTCTCTTCCTCCAAGAATTCGCGAATGTCCAGCGTCGTCCCATACGCCTGGATGGCTCCATCATCCACGACAGCGACTGAGTTGATCACAAAGCACCCCAACGAATTCGCGAGCCCCCGCGACACCGTCAAGATCGTATCCTGCATTTCCTGACCCGGAGCAAAGTGCGACGGCCACGACGCCACATGGACCACGGGATAATCTAGACTCAGCGAGTACTGGGCGAGCGGATTGCCGTTCTCGCCGCAGATCAGGCTGCTGAGGGCCCCAAATTCGGTTTGCACGCTGGCCTTGCTGCCCGTCGTGCCGGGGGCGTGAATGAGCCGCTCTCCCAGCGTGGGGACGTACTTTTGGTGCTTGTGCAGGAGCCTACCGTCGCGGGAGATGAAGAGCTGCGTGTTGTAGAGCGTGCCGGTGGTGTGTGGGCGCCGTTCGTTGATCCCGACCACGGCGTGGATGTTGGCCTGTTTACATGCGTCCCGGATGGCTTCCACCTCTGGACCGGGCACCTCGACGGCCTCGTCGAAGAGTTTCCGGAAGAGGGAAGGTGCTGGCTCGGTGCTTGGTGGCAGGACCCCGACCCAGGCGGGATAACCGGGGATGAAGGTCTCTGGGAACCCGATGACGTCGGCACCATGGGCGCCCGCTTTGAGGATGAGAGAGCAGACTTTGGCGGTTGTTGCGGCTTTGTCGAGGAAGACGGGTGCGGCTTGGACGGCTGCGAGCCTGAGCTTCTTGCCGCTGATACTGGACGTCTGCGATGCCATTGCCTGCGCAGTCGAAAAATTCACGGCTGTTCAATCGTCGTAATTCATAGATGCGAAGAGAGAAGATGGTAATGTTTTGTGGACCTTTTTGTCATATATATATATATATATCTTATATACACCTGTAATAGACATAGTCGATGCGCCCTTCCGAATCAGTGTGGTTTGGAGTGTTCAGCACAGGGCGGGCGCTAACCAAAAGCCAGCCCGGTACGGGCCTCCAGCTCAATGGAGGAGACGACCTTTATGACAATGCCAGGAGGGTCAAGGTATCTTTGCCACTGTCTGAAGGTAACATCAGGGTTGTTCTGGAGGGATTTTGGTTGTTTTTCTCTCAAACCTCGAACGAAACCCTGTCTTTATTTTATACCTGTTTTGCGGCGCTCGATCCTCCATGTGGGATGTGCCGACGCAGTGCCCACCATGCCCCTCTGCCACGAAAAAGCGGAACCTGTTATTATATCCAACGGCGAGCACAGTTTGTTCTAGGGCGTTAGAGAAACGCATACATTCCGCAATGAGCGTCGTCAACGTCTCTCGTCTTGTCCAGCTGTATATACTATGGGTTCGACCAGCTGGAATTCGCGCAGTGCAACGAGTATTTATATAGGACTTTATGCTATAATTATTCCTGCAGGCGCGAGAGAAGGTCGACGGTTACATGGCAGCAAAACTACTAACTACCAAGTACATCATTCACATCAATGTTATGCTGCTTGGGAATCAGGATACTCGATTATTTTTTGTGTACGTGTGTGTGGGTATATGTGCTTCGATCTACGATGGGCCTCTGCAGTGAACAGGTGGATTGTCTTGACGAAGGCAGGCCCAGCTCTCAGCTTGGGAGACCGGTGCAGATTGGGCTCGTCCAGGCGAGTTCCATCCAAGCTCGGAGGGAGCCCCCTTTTGCAAGGCTGTTCGTCGCTGATTTACCTTCGGCATCCGATGTCGAGGAGAACGGTTTGGGATAGCCGACTGACGGGATGTACCAGCCGATGAATTCGTTGACAACAAAAGAATCATAAGACTGATTTGATAGTACGGTAATACATAATGAGACAGGCATCCCATTTGAGGATCAAAATTTTTCAAGAGAGATTAGTGGTCGATTCATCTGTGTTATTTTCTGTTCCAGATCAAACACAACAAATTGCTTTTCTTGGATCGATTAATCATCACCAGTCAACAATAATAATGCCACTCGTTGCCAGCTTGCACTGGAAAAAAAAAAGAATTCGTGTGAGACAGTGAGATATTAAGTTCTGGCTGTGGGGGCACGTGGAGGGGGCTGTTTGTTGGCCAGGCAGAAGTCGTGGCAGTGTGGCGTGACCCCAGAGAGCAGATCTTCCATGGACCAACTGTCGTCTCTTCCCCCGGAGAACAGTGACCCCTTTCATGGGATGGTCGCAAGCGAGACTCATCTTTGCCTTCAGAAACGAGGGGAATCATGAGTTATGTAACTATGAACACTATTATTGCGAAGTAACTTCGTGCAGGGTAAAAAGATGACAAGTACTCCGTACGGAGATCTCGACCAACTTTACTAGGTATTCCACGGTCGAATCACGTGTCTGGACCATCACATGCCTTGCATCGACAAAACAGGTATGTGTGGCAGGTTAAACCTCGTACTAGGAGTGCAACTCAAACTTCAAAAGTAACCACGAGCAAGCAAGCAAGCAGGCAAGCAAGAACAGCAAGCAGCAAATGGAAGGGCTCAGGATTCGCAATCACAAGCACCTTCACATGCGACATCACTGGAGAGCTGGCCTGTCTCATGGTTTGGCACATTAAGCGCTGGTACCTTGTAGTGTGTATGTACTCGCTCGTTCCCATGCTCGGCGTAGACACCTGCCATCCCTCATGAAATCCCACCACTGGAGATGGTCATCCCCGTCCACAATGTGTCCCGGAGCGGGTTCGTGTCATGCTTTCACCGTACGATGAAAAGAGTCCGACAGGTGTCTCGATCGCTCAACATCCCGCGGCTCGCGGAGCAGCTGGCCAGGGAAGCACGGCTACGGCCCTTGTGGTCACAGGTTGTTACCATGGTCAGATGCCGTGACCGGCAAATGTCATCACACGTGCCGTGAGTGGCCAGAAGTTATGACTAAACTCCGCATTGGGTCTAGTGGCGTAAGGTTACAGGTAACCTGGGTACTTACCCCAGGATGCTCCAGTTACCTCGGCCGAGTCGTTCTGTCACTCTCACGGCTGCTCTCTGCCTTTATCTCATCTTCACCTTCTGTCCTCTTCCTCTTCCTCTCTCTCTTTCTCTCTTCTTTCTTTACCTCCTTTCCTCTCGACAAGCCAGATCTTCTTTTTTCTTTTCCTTGTCGTTGTTCTTCCGTTCCTTTTACTTCCCTCTCCTTTGAACCATTTTCTTGCTTGACAGACTGCAGCCATGTCTACTCCGCAGCGGGTCATCGTCGTCGGTGGTGGATGTACGTTGCCCTCCAAGAGACGAGCTGCGGATCGCAGAGAGGTCGACTGACCGATTGATCGACTGAACTGACTGTTGATTTTCTTCCCCCAAATAGTGTCTGGTTTGAGTGCTGCGCACACCGTCTATCTCAACGGTGGCAATGTCCTCGTCCTTGACAAGCAGAGTGAGTACCACACACCTCTCTCTCTCTCTTTCGCGCGCCTATTCCGCACGCACGTGCTGATCTTCCCCTCTTTCCCAAGATTTCTTCGGTGGCAACTCTACAAAGGCCACATCTGGCATCAACGGTGCCCTCACTCGCTCCCAGGTCGATCTTGGCATCCAGGACAGCGTGAAGCAGTTCTACGAGGACACCCTGAAATCCGCCAGAGACAAGGCTCGTCCAGATCTCATCAAAGTCCTGACCTACAAGTCCGCTGCCGCCGTCGAGTGGTTGCAGGATATCTTCAACCTCGATCTCACTCTCGTCTCCCGGCTTGGGTAAGTTCGAGTCTCCCCTTGATCATGCTCGTCGCAACCGCAGCTTTCTGACAGAATTTGTTTTTTGCCCTCGATTAGCGGTCACTCTCAACCCCGCACTCACCGTGGTCACGATGCCAAGTTCCCCGGTATGGCCATCACATACGCTCTGATGCAGCGCCTGGAGGAGCTCACCGAGAAGGAGCCACACCGTGTCCAGGTGCTCAAGAAGGCCCGTGTCACCGCCGTCAACAAGGAGGGTAACACAATCACCGGTGTAACCTACGAATACAACGGCCAGACGCACACTGCGGACGGAGTCGTCGTCCTGGCTACCGGTGGTTATGCGGCCGATTTCACCGAGAACTCCCTCCTCAAGAAGTGGCGCCCTGATGTCTACCACCTTGCCAGCACCAACGGTGTCCATGCTACCGGTGATGGCCAGAAGATGCTGATGGCCATCGGTGCCAATGGCATTGACATGGACAAGGTTCAGGTCCACCCGACTGGTTTGGTCGACCCCAAGGACCCCAACTCCAAGTGGAAGTTCCTTGCTGCTGAGGGTGAGTATTCTTTTTTTTTTCTTTTCCTCTTTTCCTTTGCCATGAGAACCCTTCAGTCGGGCTTCTGGCTAACGGCCTGCAGCTCTGCGTGGTGAGGGTGGTCTCCTGCTCAACTCCGCGGGTGAACGGTTCTGCGATGAGCTTGGTCACCGTGACTATGTGTCTGGAAAGATCTTCGAGGAGCGCGACAAGGGCAAGTGGCCCGTCCGCCTCGTGCTCAACAGCAAGGCCTCCAATGTCCTCGACTTCCACACCCGCCACTACTCTGGGCGTGGCCTCATGAAGAAGATGACCGGCGCTGAGCTTGCCAAGGAGATTGGCTGCGGTGAAGCCGCCCTGAAGAAGACCTTTGACGAATACAACCAGATCGCCGAGGGCAAGAAGAAGGATCCATGGGGCAAGAAGTATTTCCACAACATGCCCGTCAACATTGACGACACCTTCCATGTCGCCCTGATGGAGCCCGTCCTCCACTTCACCATGGGTGGTATCGAGATCAACGACAAGGCCCAGGTCCTCAACTCGGAGGGCAAGCCTTTCGAGGGTCTGTACGCCTGCGGTGAGCTCGCTGGTGGTGTCCATGGCGCCAACCGTCTTGGTGGATCCTCTCTCCTTGGCTGCGTCGTCTACGGTCGCGTTGCCGGTGACTCTGCCAGCCAGTACCTCTTCCAGAGAGTCCTCTCCAGCGGAGGTTCCGCCCAACAGCGTCTCCAGCAGATCTCCCTTCACATCGATCCTTCGCAGCCTGGCAAGGTCTCCGTCGAGTGGGCTGCTCCGTCCGGTTCCAGCAGCGGCGGCCAGGCCCCCGCCAAGGTCGCTGAGGCTTCGTCTGCCGTGAGCGCTGCCCCCGCGACCAGCTCCCAGGGTTCCTCCAGCGCCGCCCCAGCTGCTCCGGCGGCCGATGTCTCGAACTTCAAGATCCCCGACAGGGAGTTCACCATGGAGGAGGTCGCCAAGCACAACAAGAAGGACGACCTCTGGATCGTCGTCAAGGGTGTCGTCATGGACGTGAGCAACTGGCTCGATGAGCATCCTGGCGGTGCCCAGGCCCTTTTCAGCCACATGGGCCGCGATGCCACGGAGGGTAAGTTAAATCCTTGACTTTTTTTTTATTCCCCTTTTTCCCATGCTTTCTCTGGCTAACGTCTGCCGCTGCTAGAATTCGAGATGCTCCACGATGACGAGGTCATCCCCAAGTACGCCCCGCACATCGTCATTGGCCGCGTCAAGGGCCAGAAGCCCAGCCTCGTCTACTAAAAACCCGCACCAAAGCGACACTTTCGGTGACGCAAAGCCATATGTGGGATGAATAGATGCGGGTTATCTTTGAACGTTTACTTGTCCTTCCGAACCTATATATACCCCTCTTCCCTCACCGTCGTCCGCGCAGCTGGACATACGGGTCACTCGTCCAGAGTGGCTTTTGTACGTCTCGCTGCCGAGATTCCTGCAAACAGACATAAGACACATACTTTCCCTCCTACCTCTTGATCTCTTGTGCTATCTATATCTGCCTATCTTATTTAGTTTTTACTTTTGATTTGCTGCTTGGTATGTACTGTATAGCTGAGAATGGATAAAATGGCTATCATAGACGTGTGCTGTGTTTCCTTTTTTTCCCCTGATCCTTCTCGGCCGAGAGCTACGTAGTCCAACCCGAAAATACCTGGTACCAGCACAGGTCGATTCATCGTGTCGTAGAGATCAGAAATCGACCTTGGGACCTGCATGCCAGTCTACACCGTCTCCCGCCCCTGCCTCTCGTTACCACTGTTATTCCCCGCACGCTCCGCCGCCATCTTCCCCCTCAGATGGCCCAGGATCAACCCGAGCCTTCTTACGGCGGGGCCGGGACCCGTCTCGACCGGCGTCTCACCCTCGCGCTCCGTCGCACGCCTCCTGCTGCCACGCTCGTCCACCTCCCTCTTCGCGGCGGCGACGTGGGGCGCCAGCAAGTTGCCGTAGACGGCGTCGTGGTACAGGGCGTCGAGCGACAGCCACGGCTCGTCGGACGGAGGGAGGAGGGACGAGAGCGTGGCGAGGTCTTCGGCCGTGAGGCGCTGGTCCAGGTTCGCGCGGGATGCGGATGCGGTGGGCTGGTCCTGGAGCGGGATGGAGGCGAGCATGTCTTCGAGGCCGGGGAGGAGGGAGAGGGGGTTGAGTTGAGTTGTTGTAGTAGTGGTGGTGGTGGTGGTGATGCCTGGTGGTGGTGAGAGGTACGGGTTCGGTTGGTCTGCGGCGTCGAGGTCTGCTTCGAGCTCGGCCGGGTCCTGGGACAGAGGGTCGAAGAAGGGGTCTGCGAGGAGGGCTGTTACGGCGTGGCCGTCGAGGGCGGGGTTGTGCAATTGGGCTTGGGGCTGTGATGAGCGACGTTCTTGGTGTGCGTGCTGTTGTTCGGAGGCGACCGAATGGGCTTCCCATGCGCGCTCAAAGGAGGACCGGTCCTGCTGGTCACCCGGGCCGTGGTCGCGCTGTTTCGCCTTGCCCTTGCCTTGGGACGATAGAACAGCGGCCTCTCGATCCAATTCGTCAAAGAAGGAGAATTGTTCTGGTTGTCCTCCATGCCTGGTCTCCCATGTCTCCAGCTCCTCCCACCCCGTCGTTGCAGAGGTAGTCGACCCGGACCGTATCGACGAGCCCGACGACTTGAACGTCGCATGCGCTGTGCTCGATGACGACCTCAGCCTCTCCTTTGACAGTGTGGAAGTTCCCCCTGCTGCGCGACCGCTGCTGCCACCACCACCACCACTTGGACCACCCTTGTCCGCTAGACTGGCTGCAAGTGTCGCGGAAATGCCATCGCGCGCCGACGGACTGCTGCTGGAGAGGGCGCTGTTGAGGAGCCCGGACGCGGACGCTTGAATCCTGCTTGCCAGGGAGGGATTGGCGGCATTCGACGCAGGCCGTGAGGAGTCGGTGGGAGCGGACGGGGATGGCGGTGCCTGTTTTTCTGTCGATCGGGCGGGATCTGTTGGCCGCTTGGGATCGTTGTCTCCCATGTTCGACAGATGGGAGTTTCGCTTCTCTTTCTTTACTTGACCTTTTTTTTTATCACCCCGCGGTGCTTGCCGTTGGGTAGGTAGTACTACTACAATGGGATGTGCCCATGGGAAGGAAATAGTTAAAGTACTATGGATTTAGTAAGTAGAAGGACAGTGCCGACAGAGGGTCGTGGGCGCGAACCTCGGATGAATGGGACACGGGATTCTCCGTCGTTCTGGGTCAATTGAACAGCACCAGAGAATGGTCTAGTGGCTTGATTCGGGCCTTTTTTTTTTAATTTTGTGTCGTTCCGTCCTGTGTTTTTGATGTGTAGCACGACTTCTGATGTCGTACGGCGATGTACCTTTGAGACTGTGTGAGGATTTGATCCGCGTGGTGGTCCAGGCCTGGTTTCAAGCAACGTACCTCACATACGTCATAACGCCGACCACTGAAGATCTGGAACAGTTTCTTTCAAGCGAGGGAGGTGGTACAGGGAAGAAACAAAAGCTTCAACACAAGAAGGACACTACTGGTATGCGTCCGGAGTCCAGAGGCGAGGGAGCTTCGTCGATATCCGGGGGAACCGTGTGTTTGTTGACGGCATTGCGGATCCCGCTCAGAACTCTGGTGGTTCGACGTGACGAGAGGGAAAAGCCTTTTTGAGGATAGAGGAGGAAAAATGAAGATCTCGGAGGCCTGCCGACGATCCCCAGCGTCAAGTGGCCCTTTTTTCCTTTTTTTTTGGTGCATCCGCATGTGAAGGGTCGCTCTCCGCCTGTCGGGCCAGAAGCTTCCTTCTGACTGATTTGCTGGTCTGGCTGGATTCTGAGATTCGGATACGACTCGAGTATTCTCCTCCGACGTTGGACGGGAATTGACTCGATTGGAGAAGATGCTGGGGCAAGTTCCCCGGGTGGCTTTTGGCCTCTTGTCGTGTTAGTAGTACTGTAGTATGTTGGTTCGATGTACTATGTACTTGCTCACCATGCTCTCAACGTATCATCCCATCCTCTTTCTTCATTGGAGAGGTGTAAGATTCACACTGATGCCGGAGGGATGGGACAAATAATATGACGCCTGAAAAAGTGTCTCATGTCGTTGTTTGCTTCTCCCGGCTGATTACGACTATGTAGGTGTCTGGTCTGTCGGAGTTGAATGCGCTTCTTTCCCGCATCGTGATGGAAGTACCATACCAGATAGTATAGTGGCAGGGTTGTAGATGTCGATCTATAAAGTCGCACATGGTAGTACTACCAGGGTAATTTGACTTGTGCACGCGCTCCCTGCTGCTCTGAGACCTTTTCCAGAGGCAAGCAGTCGCATCTTGATCCGCCACCGTCGACTGCAACAGACTGACTGTTTTGGCCGGTGATTGACGAGCAGACGGGGACGGGCTACAAGTGAGCGGCAGGTGAGCTGGCATTCTACTTTCTCTCTCTCTCTCTCTCTCTCTCTCTCTCTCTCTCTGTGTGTGTATGTGTATATGAATGAGTGTGTGTGTGTGTGTATGTGTATGTGTGTGTGTGTTCATTCACTCTCTTCAATCCCCCTCGACCGACCAACCGACCGACTCAGCAACACGCTTATCGTCTGGGGCGATCAGCAGCAGTCTTGTCTCCGCGACAACATCCTCCTCCTCATCGTCATCTGCAGCATCTTGATCAACGTGCTGGGACCAGAGACACAGCAGAACGGTGGAGCACGGTGTCTGCCCACCACACCAAACCAGAACCAGTCAAGGTAAGCCAGAGTTGACTTGTACCGGCCAAACGCAGTCCAGTCTGAATGAAGTAATGAACTCCCTTCACCCATCTTGCTTCGACTGCTCACCCACCGACTCCGAACCCGTCTCTTGCCCTGCTCTTCTTCATCCGGCCCCCAGTTCCTCCTCCTCCTCCTCCGACGAGCTACAGTCAGCTACATACTACAGGACTACCCCAGATCAATCCATCCATCCCATCCTGCTCTCTCTGCGCCGTTCTCCCTGTCAGCACGGTCGGTGTCTGTTTGGCTTTTTTTCTTTCTTTCTGTTGCCCTCCACGCCGAGCTGCGTCTGCTTGGGGGGAGGAATTGTTCTTTATTTCTTCTTTATTTCTTCTTTATTTTCGTTTTTCCTGCTTTTTTGCCGGTAGCTGCGTTGTTGGAGTTGGCCCATCCCTCTTCCTCGCTCCGTCTCCCTCTTCTCTCTCTCTCTCTCTTCCTCTCTGCCACCATCGCCATCTCCCAACCATCCTGGTACGGCCTTGGTCCCCGCCTCGCCATCATCCCCTCCCCCCCTTCACTCCCCAGCTCTCGACGGCCGGCGGTCTCGTTGCTGATCCCAATTCGTTTCTGCGGTTTCGTGTTGCTTGCATCTCAACTTGGATTTCCGCGTCGTGGTCCGGCGTTTTCGCTGGGCTTGGTGCAAGAGTTCCCAAACCTTTGTGCCTTGCGCTGCCGCCCAGCCCAACACCTACTACTCCCCCCCCCTTCCAATCCACTGCCCCTCGCGACCTCATCGACCACCTCTCCGCCATCAATGCTGGTCTGACGATACTGACGTCTTCGTCTACGAACAGAAGTCCTTTTCCTCACCCTCGCCTCCGATTCGCATCTCTCCCGCCGTGTCCTTGCAGACCCCGCTTCCCTCGAACAACGCCCTCCCCCTGCTCTCGCCCTTCTCCCCGCTCAACTCCCTCTTCTTCCCGCTTGACCTGCGTGCGTTGTTCCACTTGGAACACATCGAGGCCAGACGATAACCGATTGTCCTACACAGTCTAGCTTGGCTTTCTCTGGGGTGTGGTGACCTACTACCCAGATCACCAGGGTAGTACCTTGAAAGATGGTCGACAGCGAACCAGGTACACCTACCTGGAAATTCACACAGTAAGTCAAACAACCTGATGGTTATTTTTTCTTTCTTCTTTGTTTGTCCAAAGAGGGTGTGGGCATCTTCAAAGCAAGCTTATGTCGTGCGGCATTGTTTGGGTGGTCGATTTTTTTTTGTCTCTCCTTGTCGTGATATTCCTTTTTTTTTTATTCAACAAACTGACTGAGGCATGACAGATGCTTTGGTGACAAAGGAGATGTCGAAGATATAACAGAAGGTATATGGGCCGTTGTCTTCTTTGTTTTCCCTCCGTCCCTGTCCGGATCCACGCGTTCTGGCGAGCGGGTTACTCTAGCATGGATGGCGATGCTGACGCTCTTCATTGCTCAGCCGATATCATTTCGACGGTCGAGTTCGATCATACAGGAAACTACCTGGCAACGGGTGATAAAGGCGGACGGGTTGTCTTGTTCGAGCGGAACGAAACGGTAGCCGGAGCGCACACCTTCCGCATGCGAAAACTCATATCCTGAGCTGACGGTTTTGTACAGAAAAAAACATGCGAGTACAAGTTCCATACCGAGTTTCAATCGCACGAGCCCGAGTTCGATTACCTCAAGTCGTTAGAGATCGAAGAGAAGATCAACAAGATCAAGTGGTGTAGACGGCAGAATGCCTCCCATTATCTCCTCTCCACCAACGACAAGACGATCAAGCTATGGAAGGTATTCGACAAGTCGCTCAAGGTGGTGGCGGAGAACAACCTGTCTCGCGACCTCACGCCCGCAAACATAGCCGGTGGCGGCGGTGTACCGCGACCCCCTCGCATCTCCTTCAAGGATCCGTCGTCCCTGAAGCTTCCTCGCATGACGCACCATGATACCGTGGTCGCAGCAGTCCCACGACGAATCTACGCCAATGCCCACGCATACCATATCAATAGTATATCCGTGAACAGTGACGGGGAGACGTTTATCAGCAGCGATGACCTGCGAATCAACCTGTGGAACCTCAACATCCAGGATCAGAGCTTTAACATTGTCGACATCAAGCCCGCCAACATGGAGGAGCTGACCGAGGTGATCACGGCGGCCGAGTTCCATCCAATCAGCTGCAACTGGTTCATGTATGCCAGTTCCAAAGGCACCATCAAACTGGCGGATATGAGACAACGCGCTCTGTGCGATGAACATCAGAAGCGTAAGTGGGCCCCGTCTGCCCTTTTTCCCCAAATACCATGTTTGATCAGAAACGGTCTCGTTGAACTGACCATTGGCGGGGAACAGTGTTTGAGCAAGAGGAAGACGCGTCCTCCCGATCATTCTTCTCCGAAATCATCTCCTCCATCTCCGACGTCCGATTCTCCCACGACGGTCGCTATATCGTTTCGCGTGACTATCTAACGGTGAAGATCTGGGATGTGAACATGGAACGTCAGCCGGTCAAGACCATCCCCATCCACGAGCATCTACGTCCACGCCTCTGCGACACTTATGAAAACGACAGCATCTTCGACAAGTTCGAGGTCACCTTCTCTGGCGATGGCGAGAATGTGATGACGGGAAGCTATAATAATAATTTCATGATCTATCCCACCGACCCGAACAAGGAAACCGAGGTTGTGCTGCAGGCGGACAAGACCGCCTTCAAAGCCAAGAAGGTTGGCATCCCGACCCCGATCAATTCCTCTCTGTCGACGAATGCCGGCCGAAAGAGCCGGTCCGGCAGCCCCGCTGGTCCGGGTAGCCGGATGAGAAAAGAGACGGACGCAGACCAGATCGACTTCAACAAGAAGATCCTGCACATGAGCTGGCATCCGTTTGAGGACAGTATCGCCATTGCCGCCACCAACAACGTGAGTCAACCCCATCCCTTCCTCTGAGATCTGAGGCCGAACAGGACGCTAACGTCTGGTGCCATCCATCAGCTCTTCGTGTTTTCTGCACTGTGAGCAACTGCCCGTGAACGTTTTGTATCCCCGCCCCTGGTGTCTTCGCTTCTCCGTCCCTTCCCCCTTCCCCCCCTCTTCTGGATGCTGCCTGTCCTGTCAACACCGTAATCAACATCGCTTCTACTAATCTTATTCCTTCCTTTTGTCCATCCTTGCCTCCCCGCCCCTCACTTTCAGCTTGCAGAAATGGGACATGGTGGCTGTGAGGAAGAGATGGTCGAGCGACGACAGCAAGGATTCCCAACGTGATTCTCCCATTCAATGCCCCTGTTCCGGCCCCTCCAACGCAGTCCTTTCTCCTTGAATGAGCTCCTCGACACAGCATTTGTTCATGGCGTGTGGTTTTGGTGCTGCACAGAAGTTTGGGAACAACAGAGAGAGAAGGAAAAAAAAGTTGTCGTATATCTATCTAGGTTTTTTTTTGTTTCTCTGTTACTTCGTTGCGCGAGCGTCGTCCCTGCATTCTGCTCCCGCCCCCGGCTCCGCGTGGTTCAGCCGAGCAATCTACAGTGGGGCTGGATGGATTACAAGGACCAGGCGCGCGGCGTAATTCAGTGGCCAGAGTGGAGTGGACGCGTTCTTGTGATTGCATTTGATGAGTATCTCTTTCTTTCTTTTTTCTTTTTCCAACGCTGTTTGCATGGTGGAAATTTGTCCAAGATCGAGGAGCTTAGACGGTTACATCCTACAGTGCAAGGACAGCCACGGGGATATTTTAATTTAATTCATTGGAGGGGACGGAGGGCGGGGTGTAGAGGTCAGACACGTCTGTCTTTTTGGGGACATCGCGTTGGCCTGAGGGTAGCAGATCAACCAGACACGCAGAACAAATGAACAGTTGAAACTTGCCTTTTTGGCCAGGAGTTGTTCTTTTATTTTCTTTTTCCTTTTCTGGAGGTTTGTATTCTCTACTCTGAGGCAGGAAATACTATAAAATAAAAAGAAAGGGAAAAAAAAAATGGAATAGAATCAATTCTGGTCTCTTCTCGACTTATGGCGTATGCCGCGGTTGGATCAACAGAGCACGATCGAATTCCATCCAGGGAGTCAGTCTCCTTTCTTTCTTCTTCCGAGCAACCGCCCAACTAATGTATGAACAAGCACGCATGGCCGGTGAGGCTCGTGGTTGACAGCGCGAAGAAGATGGAGCCCGAGGCCGACGCAGCGACGACGGCAGCCACTGCCTGCCATATAGCACATTGAGGAAGAGAGAACGTGCACAAGAGGCCATCTCTTTCAATTTG
>FQSS02000213.1:0-31942 GCA_900128795.2 Malbranchea cinnamomea
CGTCTGAATACCTGGAGACGAATCTCCAGATCCGATATATCGAAAGACGAGCCTAAAACCCCCAGACGATGGACTTACGTTGAAAAGAGCGAGTCACCAATCATACGACTAAAATTACCCTGTTTCTACCGATCAAATTACCGCGGACAGACTGACGAAGCCCCTACAACACACCAAGTTCAAAGTCTTTCTAGACCTTATGGGAATTAAATGATAAGTGGTTAGGTAGCTTTCTTGGTGGATCAAAGGATTAGGTCTACATCTACATCATGTATATAGATCAGTCACTCTGACCTACGCCGCGGCCGAGGGGGGGTGTTGGAGGTAGTCCTGGCCTAGGGCCAAGACCCCTCCCCTAAACCGGCCTAGCTCGGTCATGTGACCYACRTAGATAGATTCCTCGGACCTCCTCCACCAATCCAATCCTCAGACTCCCTACAAAATATTACTCACTCACTCACTCATGCACACATGAAGGCTATGTATTACATGAAATACTGTTTGAATAAACTCACTTTTTATTTATCCAGAAAAATTCATTTATATCAGGATGGTGAGGATGAGCTCTTCCCAAATAGCCAATCATATCTTCTCAATGACATTCTACATGGTCATGTCCCCAAGTATAGTACCAGTAGTATGTATGAAGTATTTGTTTATGAAATTTTCAGCTTGACATTTCAGTCAGCTCTGGTGATGATAAGCACTGCATTATGATACTACTAAGCAAACCCTCTCAGCACGCAGTGGTACTACTACTGTGTTTGGCTGTGTTGCGTACTATGTACTTTGTACCATCAAGAGTGAGACACTGGCCATTTCTGGGTTGGCGGAGAAACACAGCAACAACATTGACACCGGGTTGGTCGAGTGCTCGGCCGGAACCATCCAGAAGCCGTCGAACTCTAAAATGAACATCAAATTGAGGACGCGAGCCCCAGGAGCACCTCTTGGATCGAGATTCTGATGAAAATAAGGGTAGCAGAAGGCAGTACAGATAGAGCATCTCAGCAGGATCAAAAGGAGTATCGGGTATACATTTTATTCTGCGTTAAGTAACTGCAAATGCGTGCTTTTTTTCCCCTTTGCGCGTGAGCAACTTCGGTATCGAGAGCAAGACCGACGTCATGACCTCCACCCATGCCTGGGCCTTTCAGAACAACATGGCCAGAAAATGTTGAATACACTCTCAATTCTGCACAGCCAGAAGTTTTGTGCTGTTGTCGGGCTCTTTGTGCAAGAACCCTATCTTGCTTTCTCGGCAGAAGGACATCAACGGGTTTGAAGTTCACAAGACCTGAAGATCTGCCTTGTTGATCCGTCCTCACCAACTTGTCGTTACGTCAGCGGCCAGGAACAAGAAAGTTCGAATCTCCGCACGCAGAGTCGACCCTGATCGTGGTGGTGGAGCCTCTCGTCTGAATTTTGTGCAAAGCTGATAAAGTATGCACGAGTCGAAGGTGAGATTGACTCTTCTGAGCGTCTAAAGTGCTGTCAATTGCTCTGACGCCTGTCTGCAGAAGCGTAAGCTGAGTCCAGAACTCCAACCGGCAACAGCCATCAACGGACACGCCAACGGGCACGCCAATGGAGACCTTCACACGACGAAACCCACGGCCGTATTCACACCCAAAGGAGGGAGATCACATACTGTGAGCATTGCGCTCCCAGGAAGCATCATTGCAAAGTACGTGAGAGCTTGAATTCGTGAGCAATGTTCCCTGACACCGACCCTTTGATGTCAAAAAAATGCGAGGCTGACGGGCACCCTGATATCAGCGCCCAATCCCACGACCAAAAGACTCATTTGGCAGGCTCGATAGCCCGGGCTCTAGCTGTCTTCTGCGTCGACGAAGTTGTCATATTCGAAGATGATGTCCGTCCACGCAACCCAGTCAAATATGACGACGAATACACCGCCTTTACAGACCCTTCTCACTTCCTAGCGCATCTCCTATCTTACCTCGAGACGCCGCCCCATTTGCGAAAGCACTTGTTTCCCATGCACAGGAACTTGCGGACTGCAGGGACGCTTCCGAGTCTGGACATGCCGCATCACATCCGCGCAAACGAATGGTGCGAGTATCGCGAGGGCGTCACTCTCGCGGAGGAGCAGGACGCGGGGGGAGGCGGAGGTGGCGGGAAAAAGAAGAAAAAATACAAGAAACACAAATTTAAACACAAGAATCACGGTGACGCTTCTACCGGAACACTCATTCACACCGGGCTCCCCAAACCGATCCGTGTTGAGGGCCTCTCGGTCCCCGAAAACACGCGCATAACGGTCAAATTCCGAACAGACCACCCCTCGGGCGGGGCAGATGCGGTTGCGCCATCAGTGCCCAGGGAGGAAGCAGGTTATTACTGGGGCTACTCGGTGCGACGTTGCGATAGCCTATCAGCAGTGTTTATGGAATGCCCATTTGATGGTGGATACGACTTGTCATTTGGCACCTCGGAGCGTGGGACGCCGCTAAACAAGGTGCTGAAGCAAGATATCCCTGCGTATAAACACCTATTGCTCGTGTTTGGCGGCGTGGCTGGGCTGGAAGCTGCGGTCAAGGCTGATCCGACTTTGCAGCTCAACCCGACAGAGGCCGAAGAGGTGTTTGATTACTACGTGAATATACTTCCCGGACAAGGGAGCCGGACAATCAGGACCGAAGAAGCTGTCTGGCTGGGTCTGATGGGTTTACAGAGTGTGATTCAAGACAACCATCAGTAAGGTTTTGCTGAGATGTGTTCGGAGTACTCAGCGATAGATATTGCATTCGCACTACAGGCAATCTGACCCAGCTCTGTCGCAAGCAGCCCTACGTTTGCTTGTCTCTATACCTTTACGCCTGTATAATTAGTAGGTAGACTGTTATATACAGTATCTGACATACAAGGCCAGAGAACCCTTTTATTATCCGTTCCGCGATCCACGGCCCAAACATATCACTGCGAAACTACACCAATTCCAAACGCAATTACCCATTAACAGTCTCGTTTTTGTTGATAATTCTAGGCAATATCACTCATCACTGTCCATCTCAACATCTGTCCCACTGGTTGGTTTTCCTGTTCCCCAGAATTTATGATACTCCGTCTGTTCCAGCTTCTTGACAGCCGCGTCACCGTTCATTCCTTTACTTTCCGCGTCATGAAATGCTTGCATTCTTTTCAAATTCCACTGTCTCATTTTCTCATGTTGCTCGTTATTCAGTGCCTGTTCCCTCGTATTCAGAAGGTCGCTGATGTAGGCTTCCGAGGCAGCAATTCGTTGTCTAGCGGCGATAATCTCTGCCGTCATCTCCTGGCGCGCAGACTCTTGAGCTGAGAGTTCCTTCTTCAGGGATGCAATCTCTTGCTCTAGGGCTTCGATACGAGGCGCATCAGCAGGCGCGTCAGATGAGATTGAACTCACCGGAACAGCGGCCATGCCCGTGAGTTCCAAGAGACCATCTGATATCATCGAAGACGGGAACGTGGGATGTTCCAAGGCTGCAGAGAATTCGTCCATGACTGATGTGGTCGAAGGGTACACCTCTGCGCTTGAATGGAGCGATGAACACGATGTTATATGGGCTTGCAGAGTGTATGTTGCTGGCACGACGCCGGTAGCTGGGGCATTAGAAAGGACGTGATCTATTCGAGGTTTCACGATGTTGTGCACTGTGATTCTTTTGCTCGGTCTTCGTAAACCCGTAAGAGGTAGCATTTTCAGATTCGTGACTGGCCAGTTGAAATTCGATACCGTCGAGGCAAATCTGCCCTTTGTGATGTCCCAACGAACCACATTCCCGTTGTTGTGTCCTGATAAAAGGATCGTGCCGTCGTAGGATAGAGCAAGGCAGCGAGCCGCGCCAAAGTCGGACGAAGGGGGACACCATCGGTCATTTGATGAAAGTTGGGAAGGAGTTGCTTGTTGGCTTGTATCGTGAAGGATGTTCTGGATGGATGGAACCTTGAAGAAATCTATTAATTGTACGCTGCCATCTTCGTAGCCTACGTAGACGGCGCGGTCTGCTGGGTCGACCTCCAGGGATATGGCGGGTGACGGGAGCAGATAGGTTCGGAGAGGCGTTCCCGTTCGATACTCCCAGACAATAGCGGTGGAGTCTCGGGAGCACGATATTGCGATGTTATTTCTGCTAATACTGTGGCCGACAGCAATACAGGTAACAGGGCCTGTGTGATTCGAGAAAGTACGGATAGGAGAATTGGAGGGCGAGACGGTCTGACCAGCAGACAAGGAGGAGGACGAAAAGGAGAGGAGATCAGGTAAGGACCACACGTGTATATTCGCGTCTTCAGAGCCGGACAAGATGAAGTTGTTCGTCGGATCTACCACCAACGACGTAATGGGTTGTAGATGCGACGCAGGTGTCGAAACTTGTCTGCCAGTGGATGTCTAGATGCTGTCAGCAACAACCAAAGTCACAGAACCAATGGCAGCAATTCAAAGACTCGATACCTCCCATAACATCAGCCTTCCCCCCTCCGTTCCCAAAACCAATATCGCAGGCCCCTCATCTTCCCCCGCAATCGCGATACTCCGTATCCTCTCAGGAAAAGGAACTGTAGCTTCCTGATTCCCCCGCTCTCGACTATACACATGCACCACTGCCTTTCCCGTTTGCGCGGCAAAGATGTGTGAATTAGTCACAGCCAGGCAATTCGGTTCGGTTGAGCTGTTCTTGAAATTTATGCCGACCGCAGACGCGGAGGGCTGGAATTCATTGATGCAGACGCCCACATCCTTTAGAATCGACGAGGACTGCTTCTGGCCCTTTGACGTCAGAAATGACGCCACAAAGCTCTCTGAGAGCATTACGAGATTCAATTTCTTCAAAAATCCGCCTGACGAGGTTATCTTCAAGACCCTTTGGCAACTCGCAGCTCTCGCGAAATTTGGAGCTCTTGATACGTGTTTGTAATGTTTGCAGTATTCCCCGGGTGAATAATTTTCCGCAATACCTTGTCCTGCATGATCCTGAGCGCAGAGCGAAATTTTTCTCTCCTTGAGAGCTTTCTATCCGTCAATAAGCAATACTTGGAGTAATGGGGCTTTTGCGCTCTTCAAATTTATGACTCTGCATGAAGTAATATGTAGTATGTAGATACGTGGAGCGAAAGCTGTCAGATTTTTTTTTCTCGGAATTAATATTGACCGATGACAGTTTCCGGCGGGAAAGTTGATGACAAAAGAGTGCTCAGCCCGTTCATTGCAGCCAACGCACTTCAATTCTAGTATTCCATCTGCAGCATGAAGCTGTATATTTTTTATTGAATTTGTCTTTGAAAACAGCATCTCAGAATTATGTCAGTTTCTGCCGCAAGAATAAAATGCTTGGGCGTTTCGTCCCTGCAGGCGGGTGTCGTGGCGTCCATTGCCCATCGAGCAGCATCCAGATCATACGCGACAACCTCGTCCCCCGACTCCTCTTCCTCTACCCCCAATTCCACTGTTAAACGGCGCCGAACCACTTTTCAGGACAAGCTCAACGCAGGTCCTTCGTTTGCCGACTTTCTTGCAGGGGCCAATGACAACGCACCGCTGCCACCAGAGGAAGCTTATGCTCTCAAAACAGCCCTAGTCGGTCCGTCCGGCAAGAAGAAAGAAATCACCCGCCTCCCATCATGGTTGAAGACCCCGATTCCCGACTCAGATAACTACAAACGCCTGAAAAAGGACCTGCGCGGATTGAACCTGCACACTGTTTGCGAAGAAGCGCGATGTCCTAACATTTCCGACTGTTGGGGCGGAGGCCCCAAATCCGCTGCCACTGCAACGATCATGTTGATGGGAGACACATGTACGCGCGGTTGTCGATTTTGTAGCGTGAAGACCTCACGCAATCCGCCGCCGCTAGACCCGCATGAGCCGGAGAACACGGCTGAGGCGCTTTCGCGATGGGGTCTTGGATACGTTGTCCTGACAAGCGTGGACCGTGATGATCTACCTGATGGAGGTGCAAGGCATTTCGCAGAGACAGTCATGAAGATCAAGCAAAAGTCGCCGACCACGCTGGTCGAGTGTCTCACGGGAGATTATGCCGGTGACCTTGAGATGGTTGCCCTCGTTGCGCGATCTGGGCTAGATGTATACGCACACAATGTCGAGACAGTGGAAGAGTTGACGCCACAGGTCCGTGACCGACGGGCGAGTTTCCAGCAGAGTCTCCGGGTATTGAAGGCTGCGAAGGAAGCCAAGCCATCCCTTATCACGAAGACGTCTTTGATGCTCGGACTCGGGGAGACTGAACCACAGGTCATGAATGCGTTGAAGGCATTGAGGGCGATCGACGTGGACGTGGTGACCTTTGGACAGTACATGCGCCCGACGAAGCGGCATATGCCTGTCCACGAGTATGTCCGGCCCGATGTGTTTGACATGTGGAAAGAACGTGCGCTGGAGATGGGCTTCTTGTACTGTGCCAGCGGGCCGCTCGTGCGGAGCAGTTACAAGGCCGGGGAAGCGTTCATTGAAAACGTGTTGAAGAAGCGAAGAGCCCAGGCAACGGGGACTGAAGCGGTTGGTGTCGAGGAAGTCGTTGCCAATGAGGCACTACATTAATCGATTCCAATTACGGTGTTTTAAAGAACTTGAATTCGTGCGAGGCATATCTTTTGGAGTTTGGGGGGAGGGACAATATCTTGGGAAGGATTGTATTCTTAAAACCACTTCCGTCTCATGTGTTCAACAAGAAGGATAGTCCAATGCACTAATGGCCGGCCTACATCGATCACTTGCTCTCTCAAAATCATACTGTGCCACAGAGGGAATTTAACCTCCATGTAGCATGGCACCGGGGCGTCGAGGAGACAGAACCTCTCCATCAATCGTCCAACACCACTCCGCAGATCCTCATCAATCCGGAGGAATTATACATAATGAATTCTCTAATTCCCATTTCCAGTATATGCGGGGCAGTTGGTTGACCCTGAGAATGAGATCAGAACAACGCGATATATACAGGAGATGATGTTGAACCTAAGAAACAGCAAAAACTGCACCATCCACGGGGAATCTCAACAGGACTTTGAAGAACTCAGACCTCGTTCCATTCTCCCAAGACGTCCTCGCCGCGTGCTGGGGACAGCACACACACAGCGACTGTGAGCTACTGTGATCATGGTTAGATTAAGGAGGGCATGTTTGGTGTTCACAGTGTTAGCACAAATCTGACTGTCTCTCAAGGATGTCGCCGATGTCGCCGTCTTGGCCCCAGAACTCAAACTGAGCTCAGAATGCTCTTCGATCACGCAATCGGATTAAACTTCCTCCTCCCGCAATCAGCGCGTTGAGCGAGGCTTGGCGACCCCTGCGGTATGACGCCATCGCCGGTCGCTCGCCTCGCTGTCCCCTCGACGAGCGCGCCAGGAACACGTCCTGGGCCAGGGCGTGAAGAGGAAGAAGACTGCTGAGATCTCCTTCTCGTGCGTTGCTGGGTGCCATGCAGGACCGAGATATCGCGAAGTTCTTCGAAGAAATTGTCAATTGGGAATATTACTGTTCATGCTTGTAGATTTAAAGCATCCGCATAGAGCCTGAGCAAGAACGCAGTCGTCGTTCGTGAGATGCTGCTGTGACAGTACCGTAACAGGAGAATTATTCTTGTTCTTCTTGTCACCTCCGTCTTCCACTCAACCAGGTTTTTTTTTTGCTCGCGGGGCATCATCGCCCCTCTTCAGTCCTTTCCTTTCAGGTTCCAGTTCCCTCCCTTCATCCATCCACGTCCCGAACCCGGCCCAGGGGCGAGAGATTATTCATCGGCGGGGCCCTAAACGACACAATCGAACGTTTTTTTTCGTCAAGCAACTCATCAAGTTTGAATTTTTATTTTTTTTATTTTATTTTTTCCCCCTTTCGTCGCTACTCCTACGGTTCTTCGTGCTCTAGCCTTTAAGTCGTCTCTCGTTCGATCCCGTGTTGCGACCTCCTCAGGCGGTCCTCGTGACACCTCTCGTCAACACTTGCGTATTCTCCTCCTCCAACGATGGCCAATCCACCACACGGCGGAGTGCTCAAGGATCTCCTCGCAAGGGATGCGCCCCGGCACGCTGAGCTCGAGGCTGAAGCGGAGACGCTACCCGCAATCGTGCTGACGGAGAGACAGCTTTGCGACTTGGAGCTGATCCTCAATGGAGGGTTTAGCCCGCTGGAGGGTATGTTTCTTGTCACCCGGTCACCCACGATGACTGTTTTTCAGCCGAAAAAACCCATCCTCGGCCATGATTCCTGAACGATAGAAGAGTGATTGGGCATGGAATCGGGCTAATGGTTGCACTTGTGCGTCTCTTTGGCAGGTTTCATGAACGAGCAGGACTACAATGGGTGAGTCGAACCCTCACGAATAACATCGCACTTACTCCAATTGATGACAGCTGACTCCCGTTTCTGTGAAGTGTCGTTGTAAACTCCCGCCTCACAGACGGCAACCTCTTCAGTATTCCAATCACCCTTGACGTTTCACAAGACACCATTTCCAGCTTGAGTCTCAAGCCTGGAGCGCGTGTCACACTGCGAGACTTCAGAGATGACCGTAACCTGGCAATCTTGACGATAGACGACATCTATCGGCCGGACAAGTGCGTGAACAATCTTTTGTGCTCCAGGACTTGGATTGGTCAAGCTAACCAATTCCTACAGGGAGAGGGAAGCGAAGGAGGTGTTTGGTGGTGACCCGGAGCACCCTGCCATTGTCTACCTGAACACCAAGACCCATGAGTTCTACGTCGGAGGGAAAGTCGAGGCTGTGAACAAGCCCAATCATTACGACTATGTTGATCTCCGATGTAGGTTCAATGCCTAGACCCGTAGTATGGCTCCAAACTCTCTTTTCTGACTTGAAGCAGTCACTCCTGCAGAACTGCGAACCCACTTCGACAAACTCGGCTGGACCAGAGTTGTCGCTTTCCAGACAAGGTAAGACAGGTTCCCACAAATGTCAATGGTTTCAGGATGAAGCTGACTAGATGCAGAAATCCCATGCATAGAGCTCACCGTGAGCTGACCGTTCGTGCTGCTCGTGCTCGTCAAGCTAATGTCCTAATTCACCCTGTCGTTGGGTTGACCAAGCCTGGTGACATTGATCATTTCACCCGTGTCAGGGTGTACCAAGCAATCCTTCCCCGATACCCAAATGGCATGGCTGTGCTTGGTCTCCTTCCCTTGGCCATGAGAATGGGTGGCCCACGCGAGGCCATCTGGCACGCTATCATTCGAAAGAACCACGGCGCCACCCACTTTATCGTCGGCCGTGATCACGCCGGACCAGGAAAGAATTCCAAGGGCGTCGACTTTTACGGTCCATATGATGCTCAACATGCTGTTGAGAAATATAAGGACGAGTTGGGCATTGAGGTGGTCGAGTTCCAGCAGCTCACATACCTTCCTGAAACCGACGAGTACAGACCCCGCAATGAAGTCCCTCCGGGCACTCAGACCCTTGACATCAGTGGGACCGAGCTTCGAAGACGTCTCCGCACCGGAGCTCCCATTCCAGAGTGGTTCTCATACCCGGAGGTTGTCAAGGTCTTGCGCGAATCCAACCCACCAAGGAGTCAGCAAGGCTTCACGGTTTTCCTTACTGGATACCAGAACAGTGGAAAAGACGCAATTGCCCGTGCCCTGCAGGTGACGTTGAATCAGCAAGGCGGCCGGTCTGTCTCTCTGTTGTTGGGAGACACTGTCCGACACGAGCTCTCGTCGGAACTTGGATTTTCTCGAGAAGACCGACACAAGAACATTCAGCGCATCGCCTTTGTTGCTGCGGAACTCACCAAAGCTGGTGCAGCCGTCATTGCTGCTCCAATTGCCCCGTACGAGCACAGCAGAGAGCAGGCCCGTGAGACTGTTTCCGCTGTGGGAAGCTTCTTCCTTGTGCACGTAGCAACTTCACTTGAGTACTGCGAGAAGACAGATAAGCGTGGTATCTACGCCAAGGCCAGGCGAGGCGAGATCAAGGGCTTCACGGGTGTTGATGACCCTTACGAAGTTCCCAAGAAACCTGATCTTACAGTTGACGTTGAGAAACAGACAGTGCGGAGCATTGTCCATGAAATTATCCTCCTCCTGGAGAGCCAAGGTTTCCTCGACCGCGCCTAGATGGATTGTTCAGTTTGCGTCGACGCCGAGGATTTTCCTTCATTTTGAGCGTACTATGGTTACATTATAGGATACTCTAGACAAAGGGGCGTTTTCGTGGTTTTTCTTTTCTATATAAATGAGATGGATTTGCAATGACCATTATGAGTGTAAAATGGGCATGAAATAGACAAGTGTTGAGTAGATTCTCGTCGATCGTCCAGTCCTGTCATTTCTCTGATTTGCTGGAGTGGTGCAAACAATGCAAAATCGTCTGAACTCCCCACATCAGCAAGGGAGCTTCGACATTGCAGTTGACATTCGATCTCCTTGTGATGGAGATCAGTCTCTCGCAATTGCACACACAATGCTGCATCTACAGCTCTGTCGACGACGAATACCGCGAATTTTCAGGCCATCAAAGCCACCAAGCAAATATGCCTCTTCTACCACCCCGCGATTCTTCAGCACCAGCTCCCAATTTCTCCTCTCCCACCCACCCGTCCGCCCACAATTGCCTTTCCTCCACAACCCGTCAGCCGTGCTTCCCCGTCCGTTCCCGCTTCGCCAACCTATTCCTGGACCTCCAGGATCTGGTCCCGTGCCCGTCTCGCGCCTCATCAGCACGGAACGCCGCAAGAAAATCACAGAAGGCATCAAGGTCGCGCTAGTGTGCTACGCCATGGTGATGATGTTCTACGCCATCAAGGAGGGACTGTACCAGCAGAAAGCGGAGCGCATGTTTCCCACACCGCCGGACTGGTCGTTCTGGAGCCGCTTGAATCTGAGGTCTGCCCGTGCGTTGCAGTCACCCGAGCGCATGGGACTGGTGGCAACTGATTGGGTGGCTGTGGGTTTTTACTATAAGGAACTCCTGGACAGGTTGGAGGATGAGGCTATTGATGGGAAAGGACTGGTTAAGGTGGTTGATACGGGAGACACTGGGATTGGAGAGGCGCTTGTTGTCGATGGTGTCGGACAGGTCGGGTATGATGTGACGGGGATGACTGAGCCGTGGAAAAAAGGGTATTTCGAAGCCCTCATGGGCGCTGCAGAGGCGGCGGAGAAGCTAGAGGGATGGGTGTTTGACCCAAAGCGCAAGGTAGCTACGCCTGCGGAGTACATGATCACTCCGGCCAATGTAAATAACCCGCCGCGTCCGCCCCCGGGAAGGAAAGTCAGTGATTTACCACGGGAGGAAGATTCTGTTCCTGCGTTCCCGAGTCCAGAGGTGTTTTATTTAAAGATTTTGACGACAAAGGGTTTCCGAACGAATCAGAAACTTGATGCAGCACTGGCGTACGCGGATTGGTTGGACTACAAAGGACTGAAGGATACGGCAGGAGATATGTATAAATGGGCTATGGATATCGCAGCATCGGGGCTTTCTGTTGATCCTGATCGTGTCGTTGATGTTAAGACAGGAATTCTGAAACAGCAGGGGCACCAGCACGTCAGCGATAATTTGTTACGGGCATCTACGGCATTGGGTGTCCATGAAGTACGACGGGGGGATCTGGCGAAAGCACTCTCAATCTTCTTATCCGTTTTACGAGCCCGTCGAAACCTACCTCAGCCTCCCGCCACCTCGTCAAGAAACGAGCATGAAGCATCCCGCAAGCCCACTCCGGGCTCTCAACTCTCGGAGACGATATCCTCCTTCTTCTTCGACCAACCTTATCCCATTCCTACTTATACGGGAGACGAAACGCCCATGCGCACCCATGCCTCCATCTGCGAGGAAGCAGGATTAATGGTCTACATTGGCGAAATCATCTACGCCTCTTCGTCTCAGGAGCACGGCCTCTCCTGGACCCGCGACGCAGTCGACGCGGCCGAGCTCTCCATCCTCCAACTTGCCGATGACCCAGACACCGACGAGAATGGTCAGCCGCGCAGAGTCTCGTTCGGCATGCAGTACGCGACCCCGCAAGAGAGGTGCCGGGACTGTCTCAAAACAGGGCTCGATAACTGGAAGAAGATGGTGCGGAAGCTAGTTGTCAAAGCTGAGAATGAGGAGCTGGAGGCCATGGATCGTGCGAAGGATGAACCGTGGTGGCGGTTCGGTTGGGGCCAGAGGACAGTAAAGGAGAAGATGATGAATAGACGAAGGTGGGAGGCGGAGGAAATGATCTTGAAAGAGAGATCGAGACTCGTTGCGAGGCTGATCGGGGATCCGGGCCTTACTGGACTTACCTCAGGACCCGCTGTGCTGCTGAGATGAAAAATAGTGCTCTTCTTACTTTATGACCTATCCCACGGTGCATTTGGTAGGTAACTGGTTTATCATTCAAGCGTTTCAGGGGCTAGTTATGGGGAGGGCGTTTGGGCTTGGATTGATTTTCATGCGGCAGTGCTCGCCCTCTCTTCTTCGCTTCGGTTTTGGAGGATATTCTTTCCGTGTGTCCATGTTCATATTTCCAAGATCTGTAATATAACGCGAACAAAAAGGTGTCTATCGAGACCGTCTGTTCTCTACACTCACCACCTCTCCCGCGATCTTGCTGTCCCAGCAGATTCATTAGATACTTTACCGATGGTACTCTCTTTTAGTAACTACCTTGAGGGGGTGTTTCCCTGCCATCCCCCAGTTTCGTCTCGTCATCCCCATCTACTGCGCCCTTCTCCAATTCAATAAAGCAACTGAAGAACTCCGATTCTTGCTCTCCTCGATACATACTACAGTACCTACATCCGTGGTGCCTGTTTCTCAATGTCTTAATTCGTCTGGGCGGTTTGTACTACGTAAGTAGTAATCACTAGTACTATCCTCTGGGCCTTTGCTGGCGTGGCGTCCGACAACCCGGCCGCTGTGAAGTCGTACCTCGTAACATAATACCGGTAGATTAGTAGTATACCAGAGCGAGAAGAGACAGGAGTAGAGGTATCCCCGCGCGTGTGTGGCACACGCCATTTAGTCACTCCGATATGTCTTACAAAGTGTTGCAAGGAAGAAAAAAAGCAAGATTAATGCTACTATACATACGACAAGTCGACCAAGAAGAGAGAATTGGGTGTCCAAGTTAGTACTTAGCCCGGTTTACTCTAGAGTTGAGAGATATAAGTATATCCAGGAGTGTGTCTAGTAGTACCTAAATATATATGTCTGCAACATGGCGGTCGTGCACAGAACATTAATCGAACCTAGTTTAACTATCTACTGATTGTATTACAAATGGCATAGCAGCACGTTCCTTGGCTGGTGGAACATTCAGGAGGTTCAGGAGTATGGAAGGTTTCGCCATCCTCGGTAGGAATGTTCAATTATTGTACTCCGTTGCAGGGGCCCTGGAAAGGAGATAAGATCAAACCTCCAATTGAAAGCCACACGATACTAAAGCATAGAGCATGTCTTAAGACAACGAAAATCTTCCGCTTAGCCTACCCCAGTAGGGGTCGTCATGCAACTATCCACATGCACAGAGGTTTGAAGGTTTCTGTTGGTCTTGTTCTGCTGTATAATTGGAAATATGAGTAACAAAGGAATTCTTTATTCAGTTTCCTATGCTCTTCTTCCGGCTTCCTGCCCATTACCTAGTGTCAGTACTTGCCCAGATCTTGATGCGAGCGAGGGGTCTGAGCGCGTCCCGCGTGAAGAACCCATCCCATCTCACCTGCCACTAACCGATGTGACAGGCCCCGTATAAACTTTCCTCCCCTGCAGGTAATACATCGCAAGAGCAAAAACCGTTTCACCACAAAAGATGGCAACACTCCAATTGAACGACTCCGCATTTACATGGCGGGACACGGGCCAAAACGACCAAAAGAACGCAAAACATGCGTAAGCAACGCCGATGGCATTGATTATCGGGCCCGCGCGGCACCCAAGACTCCAGAATGCGTGGGGTAAGAGATGCGTCTCGTAGAGGCAGCGATAGAGCACGCAGGCGATGGAGATGATGTAGGAGGCCATCAGGGCCGCAACGTTGAGCGATATTATGGCGTGGAAGGCAGAGGTATCGACTGAAGAGTAAAGGAGGTCATAGTAAGGGTTAGAGGAGGGGAGACCACGATCATTCGTGGAACTAGGTAGAATCTGAGAAGCTTGCGAAACGCCGTTGGCTTGGAGCCGGAACCCAGTCCACCGTTCTCAGAGAGCTGGTGCTGAAGTCGTTTGAACAAGGACCAGAGTTCGCACCACTTGGTACCTACATACCTACCTAAGCAAGGTCTGGAGCATCTCGGGAATCATGTGTGCGTATATACTCAATTGGCTAGTCCATATATACGATGTATACCTTTCTCGAAGATACTTACACACTAGAAGATATCCTGCGAAGTCGGAAAAAGGAGAGGAAATGAGCAAACGACAGAGGGAATATCAAACAAAAGAGACAAGCAGGAAGAGTAAAAAGTGATACTACACCCACACTGCTCCACACCAAGATTATGAACAGGGGCGCGAAGGTGGGAGACGGAAACTCATATACAAATCCTCTCGCACAACGAGGGGTAAAAAGGCGGAAAAAGCAAAAACAATATAGCACAGCAGTAAAACACAGGAGAACGCTGCCTCATCGCCCAGAACCACCAACAACGGTACCGTTCCCCAATTCGATCGTGAAGTACACGAAATCTAATGAGAATTGCAACCTTCCGTACGAAATTCCGACTGGGTTCGCAAGGTATTCCGCCAATTCGTCCCGTACCACGCCGGTATCATCATCGTCATCGTCATTGGACGTCGAGATGGTCTCCGCACCGTCGAAGAATTTTTGGATGCTCTCTTGTGCTGCCGTGGCGTTGCGGAAATCGCCGGTGTGCTCGAAGATGTAGAGCACGGCGATACGGCCAAAATCAAGCGTGCGCGAGGAGATAGTAGACGTAGAGGACGGAGTGGAGGTAGCAGTCGCACTAGAAGTGGGGATAGAAGAAGTCGTTGCCGTCGGAACAGTGCTATCGACGTCCTCTAGCGGTCTGCCGCGCGCACCGAGTTTAGGGTGCCTATGGCCGGGATGCTTGTGAAAACGGTCGAGCAGAGAAAGAGCGCCGGGAACACTGCGTTTGCGGTTGGCACCGTTCAATGTCACAAGGGCATTTCCACTGGTGCAGGAGACTTCTTCTGAGTTGAAGAGTTTGACGAGCCGGGATGCGTCGAGGGGGATATTGAAATCGGATTGGGAGACTTTTATGAGACGGGGAATGGCGCTGCCAATAGTCGCGTTGTGGTACTCGTTGGTTTCATCCACAATGTCCAAGGTGGTGCAGCTCCCATCCCCTGCAATTGAGCAGTCAGAACCCCTGAACCCATCAACGCAGACGCAGCCACAGGAGCCTTTGGTCCCAATGCTGACTCCTCCGTTCTTGCACGGCTGGATTGCCTCGCAGCTATCTGGGTCAATTGTTGACTGAGTTGCGGATGCTGCCTCGTTTTTGCGCGGAAGCACGATGAGGAAAACAGGGATGAGAACCGCCGCGGCAATGATGATGATCAAGAGCAAAATCACCAAAATAAATACCCGTCGAGGTAAGCCACAACATCGACGAGGCTCTTTCTCGGGACGACGCTTTTCGCATCCTGAGGGGAATGTCACGTCTGGATTCGCCCTACTATGGTATTGACCTGGCCATACAGTGGTCCGGAAACCCGTGGGAGTAGCAACGCCGGGGGGAGGGAAGGAAGCCAAGATATCGGATATTGATCCAGAATTACGACGGGGCTTTTTCGGATCAGGACTTGCACCAAGCATGTCCAGCATTCCGAGCCGGCTGGCCGTTTTGCCACGGTCAAGGTTATGTGCCAACCTTGTTGCGCGTCGGATCAGGTCTGGCAAACTAGTAAGACTTCCTCTCGCCTCTGCCTCACGAACAGCATCTATATTCAGGCGTGGAGGTCTTCTCGCGTCGAGCTTTCGCTGTTTTGGGCCTTTCAGACCCCCTGCCTCCAGATCCTTCAGGGCTGGATGTGCCGACAGTGGGATTCGAGGCTTCTCCAGATCGTCGAGCGATGATTCCGAAGACGATGAATATGAGGGCTGATGCGTAAGCTGACGCGGTGCATTTACCTGATTCCGCAAGTCCGAGGATTTCAAGAGCTCTGTGGTGGGAAGCGTAGACGCCGACACGGGGATGCGAGCGCTATGGGCCGTACTATCACCTGGAGTTGATGGTCTTGAAATAGAGCTTCCATTTTCTGACCTGTTCTCACCCTTGATTGTGCACAGTGAAGGCTTCCCACGCCTGCCCAGACTAGCTTGTCTAACGAGAGAAACCTCGGGATCCTGGGGAGACTGTGATCGATTAGAAGAAGGACTATCTGGCATATTCTCATAGAATCCGATTACTTCAGATGTGCGGGGTGCTGAGCCCCAACTAGACGGGATGACTTTGCTGGAAGCAAAGGAGCGAACGGCATGGGGACTGTTTTCGGGAGACTCCTCGGGGATTGGTGGCACGAAAGAGTTTGCGGAGTAGAGGGAAGAGGCGCCACGTCGAGATGACCGGGGAGGCCCTAGATGATGAGGCTTTCGACCGGCCGTCTGCTGGGTCACTTGAGAGTCGGCAAGGAGAAAGTCCGGTACTGTTCCGTTGGAGGAGGCGGTTAGTGGCCTTCCTGGAGCGGATGCCACTACCTCTGAAGTTGTGTCTTGAAATTCATTGGGTTCATAGGGCATACTTGAAGCACATTCTTGGACTTTTGAAGCGTCCAGTATCGAGGGGACGTTGCTGGGGCGGGCGGGTCTTGGGGGTACTGGCCCCTGGACTCCGGTTACATCATTTGGCGGTGCAGTCCCGTCCTTTCTCGGATCTCCACGTTCCTGGAATGACCATTTTGGTACTGGTGTAGGCCTGGATATCACGGCCCCTTTCGGGCCTTGATCCAGAGATTTAAATGCAGCCGGCATTGGGGGCGGCTGCCGATTTGGGCCGGGGGTATGTGCTCGTACTCCAGCCTCAAGTTGTTCTCGGGCTCGCCGAACAGACCCTTTTCCTCTGAGGGATCCAGATTTATTTTGATGTTCGCTCATTGCAGTTCAACGCCCAGGTTGCCGTACTCTCAGACGAGATACCTTTGGTGGGTTTCCTGCCAGGGGGAATTGGCGCAGACGACAGACAGGGAAGGAGACTAAATGTAATATGCGGACACTGCATTCAATGCATCTGACCAGTGAGTTAGATTTGCCCATGTAGCGACTACTGGTGAACCAAATTCAATAAGCCCCAGAAAGTCAGGAACGGACGGGTTGTTAGGAATCCTCCACCAGCGCAAGATAAGACGTACCAATCACGCGGCCAGCGGCACTGCACCCAAAAAATAAAGAAATAAAAATTAAAATAAAAAGAATCTAGAGTGAAGCCGGTCAAGAAGACAATGAGGCACAAAAAGGAACGAAGTTGAGGGATATCGGGCTGTTCTCGTTTGGCTAGGTATAGAAGGAATGGCAGGTTGAGACCAGGGCCTTTTCTGTTTCACGGAGGCCAGATCGAACAAGACAACAGGAAAGAAAAGACAGAGCGCCTCGACAAGACCAGGTCGAGTGATGTGCGCGCTACAATCAAAAAATGAAGTTCCCAGAGAGCGTCGAGCTTTTGGGAGGAAAAGAGGGCACTGGCTCGCAGCAAAACAACGAACGAACGGATCGGGCGAAAGGGCGCCTTTCTGGCACTGCCAAACAGACAGGACAAACGAAAGAAGAAGAGAAGAGCTCAGGAGCAGAGACAGAGAAAAGACGAACGAGTTTTGCGGCAGGCGAGAGACCGTCTGCGGCCACTAACCTCGCCTAAAATCTGGTATATTGAAATTGATGGGAGATGGTGAAACACGCGCGTGCCAGGGGGGAAGGGCGACCCCACAGCCATCGAGATCAGGCCATGGCTAAGTGCTACAAGTAGAGTCCTCTCCAGAGTAGCAGTCAGAGTAGTAGCAGCAGTATCCCTCTCAAGTTCTCTGCTTGTTCTCGTCGCCCTGTCCTCCTTTGCACTGCATTCTTGTGACAGCAGGAAGATGTTCGCCTCAAAGCTGTCATCAGTTCGACGAGAATGACCTTCATTGGCACATCGTTGGGTGCGACTCACAAGCCCCCTGGGAGCCGCAGAGCCAAGACGGAATGCCGCAAACCGGTACTTCGACATCCTCAACAACATCCAATCATGTCAAAACCATCTGTGAGCGGCGAGCTGTGCTCCATTTTGTGCAAATTGCTTTCACTCAGATCCAGATTCCGGAGGAGATAAGATGGTTGGTGGTGCAGCAGTGTGGAGTTGACATTGCTCGCATCGGCTACTGCAGGAGGTCTCCTATCGCACGCAGAGGAACAGACCCAGCGGGGCCGCGGACTGCGGATCCCGTCTCAGTTTGACGGTGAATGGGGATTTCCCACGACGAATGTGAAGCAACGGATCTCTGGATCGTCACAATGCAGCTGACATTCCCGTCTTTTGTTTTGCTAGTACTCCGTCTTCTCCGTTTGTGGAGTCTTCAATGAACGTTCAGATCAATCAGTACTGCAGCCACAACCTACAGCCTCTGAACGAAGCGATTTGAGCTCTTTGACTGGACTGTTGATCCTCAGACCTCCATCCGTTCGTCTGTTTTATTCCGAAGGCTCATGGTTTTCGAGATATGTATGCTTGAGGACCACCTAGGCTGATGGTCGATCAGCTCGTCAGCAACACTATGAGGTGATGATGATACCATGATGGGTTCAGGTCTCACAGCTTTGTCGCATGGTTTCCCTGAGAAGTTATCCTCACTACTATTCAGGTGGTTTATGGTGGGAGACTTGGACTTTCCGTCCTTTGCTATTCTTGAGGTCGATCGCTTCTTGAACGCTGGCTCTTTCCATCTAAATGGAGTGGCAATGACGCAGCTTTATATTCCAGATATTCGTCCCTCTTTGATCAAAAGAGACACATGTCAAACAGCAGACTGCCATCTCTAACATTTCCTCTCCAGCGCATATTTGTTGGCCTTTCTATGCACGCATAACCACGCATAACCACTCTATCTATTGCTCTAGGGATGGACCGCCCACCAAGTCCTTCATGGCATACAGGTTCACAGTCAGCCGACCGGCAGTCAGGTACCAGCGAGTGGTCGATAGTTGGTGAGTCCCAGGAAATACTAGGAATAATCAACGCTTATAGACCCCCATCTTACGATGAACAGAAGTGAGCTCGTCACAAGAACCATCTTCTGTGCCAGCCAACACAAAACGGAAACGGGTTTTGCCCAAGGATCTCATCCGGTCTGCTGCTTCTCCCGGTCATATTAGGCAAATGAAGAAGGTATTCGACGATGCCCGTGAGAACCTGCAGAAGATGCTCCCTAGCATGGGAGAGTCCACGCCTCAAAAACCGGCGCCATCACAGCCTATGAACTATGTGAAGACAACACGTAAGTGTTACGCTACAAAACTCATAGGCGTACACAAGCTCGGCTTCGTCCAATCTGGGTAACATGGTGAATATTAATACAGACTAGGACCTACTCTCGTGCCTTCGACAGGGGTCTTTTCCCCTCTCCCGATCACTCCTCAGTCACGCTTCAAAAAAAAGGAGTCTCTAAATCAGAATAAGCGCATTGATGAATGGCTAGACAATGTGGCCCAAGATAACGAGGAATTACTGCCGTCGTTCAAGAATGCAGAGGCCGATGCTTCCTCAACAAAACTGCAGCAGTTGTTGTCTTCGCCATTTGATTCGACTTTGAGAAACGAAAACCAGAGACCTTCTCCACGTCCCGCAGAACCTGTCGACGCAAATCCACATGCATCCTCAGCGAATCCTGATCCCCTTGAGGCATTGGCGCATGGCGTCTCATCACTGAACGCCGGAGCCTTGTTCTGTCCAGCGACGGCTGAAGGGTCTCAAAAGGCGCAGAGAACGACGCGATCTTCGCCCGTGCGACGCGCGAAGCAGACAACATACAAGGTATCAAGAACAGGTCCTCCAGCCACCCCAGTACGGACAGGGAGGCGGGAAACTGTCCTCTCGTTCGATGAGCAGGGAGCGGCTCGGTCAGATAGACGTGCCTCAGCATTTAGGGCAACAGGAAATGCGCCAATCCTCACCCAAGATATGGCTCAGGATGTGCACAGTGGTGCAGGGGAGATAGACTCTCAGAAAATGGTCCGGTTCGCCGACCGATCCCTTCGCGATGACGATTCTGATGCCAATCTGCGGAAACTCAGCCCGCACGTTACGCCCTACCGAAAAGGTAAAGGGCCCAAGGTCCGGAGACCTGAAGGTTATGATAATAAAGACATTTTCCGGCGAGGCGATAATCAGGAGAAAAACTGAGTCTAGAGGCAAAGACATGTCAAGTGCTAAATCGCCACCTGAGAATCCTCAGAAAAGAATAAAAGCTGTATAACGCTGATTGACTGCCTCCAACGATGTCCTATAATGGTATAGTGAGATGTACCTTCATTAGCATGTAGAAGATCGGAATCACAATTCTTATTTTCCAGCTCAGTAAACATCCTTCCAGTTCTAGGCTTAGGGCTTGTCCCTCTTTACTGCAAGTCGATCTCTCAGGTCCTTTATTTGATCCTCTACCTCGCGCATTTCAGCAATCACACTCACTAGCGCCGGCACGGGGCCTTCCACGGCGCTGGTAAAAAACCTCTGTGCTGCGCGCAAGGATGGAGGGACGAGGATTCCGAACCAGCGGAGGGGGTTGGAGGATGCGGAGGCAGGAGATTTGTTGGAAGTAGTGGAGGTAGAAGCGGACGTGAGGGTCGATTGGTCCGATGGATCATCCAACGTACGAGCTATTGATTCCTCCGGCTTGGAGCTGGAGTCACCCGCGTTGTCTGGCTTTTCGACCGGAGAGACTGGGGGCTTTATGGGCATTTCCGTGGGCGCCGAGACTATTCTGAACGACGATGCCTGAAAATTTCGAGGTATATTATTGTCTTGTATTCTGTCGTGTAACTTCACATCTTGCGTTTCACCCGATGAAGCGTCTTGACCCCTCAAGTTTAAAGGCTTGCCATTGAAAATCTCCCTGAACATATCAAGCATGTAAGTAACTGCTGAATGGGTACTACTCGCAGGGAGATCGCAAGACAATTTGACGTACACGGTCCGTATCGCTTTCATCCGCTCGTCATAGTAATCCTGGCCATACCACCTGCCCGGGGGACATGATTGATTCGCGCGTGCAAGAGAAAGAAACCCCTGTACCCATAGCAAAGTTAGAATGGATCTACCTTGCAGGGATTGAATTTACTACGTCCGTCCTGTGTTCATAGTGTATATCCAGGGTCTATTAGGAGCCGGAGGATCAAACAACATACCGCTGACATGTGCCTCCCAATCTCCTCCTGTAGTTTCTGCTGCTTATCTAGGAGATGGAGATACCGTTCTAGAAGCGCATCAAGTTCCTTTGCTAACTTCACAGCTGATGAATCTGGGCCCTCTCTGGCTGGGAAGATTGAACGGCCTGGTGATGCTGGTGGGGTAGGAAGCGCTTCACTCATGACTGGCGTCCAGGATATCTATCGTGACAATAATAATTAACGAAAGTGAAAACGACTGTTTCAGCATTGGGTGCAATGATTCTCATCGAGATTGAAATTTGGAAGAGATGGACTCTCAATAACAAAGCTTGTTCGGAGAACGATTTAGAGTTCCTTTCGGCGTTAAAGTTATCCCGATGGGGAAACTTCATTGTGTAAGGTAGTTAAGCTCCGTGACAGCATCAAAAACAAAAAGCGGGAGAGAGGCAAACATCCTCCTGTGCGTTGGGCTACTTTCCACAATTCAGAAGCATATCCTTTAATTCAGATATTTTAGTACTTCTTATACGGTATCATTGATGCTTAAGTTTCCCTTCGATCTCTTCCTTAGCAGCACTGAATAGCCAATCTTCTCCCGCTCAATCGCGATCCTCCGTTCCCGACCCCAGTCGTCCCATCTGCTCTATTCCTGTCCCCATATGTGTCGTGACGAATATTGTTGTTTTCAGAGATATTCGATTCGATAGTATTCAGCGCTTTAACTCGTGTTTTCCTGTCCCACCTCGTCGCATTCCAACTTGCATTGCTGTTCCTCGTTGTTTTACAATCTCTTCGCCAAGTCGGAGGTGTATCGTCGGAGCCTGATATACCGCCCCCTCCGTACGAAACCCTTTCTAAAGAGAATACCTACCTGGAGCTTTAGCCATCGCCGACTTCTCATAAACTGCTTGTAGCTCTGACGACGATTCTCGAGGGATATACAAAGATGCCGGCCTCCCAGATACAATCCCAGTCCGCTTACCAAGCTCGCTCTCTCGTATGTGCCAGCCCAACCTACCCGGTGCTTCCTGATACCTGCGCTACTTAGCTCTACCTCCTGCTGCTGTTTCTGCAAGCAACGAAAAAAAAATTACGGATGCGCTGACGGGACTTGCAAATACCCTTCCAGTTTCGATCTCTCCTCCGGCAGTCGAGACAATTCGCGGGGTACAACTTCAGGGAATATGCCAAGAGGAGGACGATAGATGCCTTCCGGGAGCACCAGCATGAGACGGAGGAGCGGAAGATCCAGGAGCTGATGCAGAAGGGTCTACAGCAGCTGCGCATGATGCAGGTTAGTAGTCTGTCCTGTTCGGTCATTACTGGCTATACTTTTAATATGGGACATGTCCCTGTTCGCCAGTTGTGGTCTACCTGGCCATGAAGAATTGCCATGGGAGACATCAGGCAAGTGTATGGTCCGCATGCTGACGTCAACTTGCTTCGCAGAGGCAAACTGTCATTAGTCAATTCTACCAACTTGAGAGGCTGGTAGTCGAGGGAGACGCAGCGGTATGTTCCAACCCGCTTTCTAGTGCATGCAGAAACATGCCAGACGCAGTCATCTAATTTTGAGTTTATATAGAAGGAGGAGGCCAAGCAGGCCATTGAGCAACCAAAGAGTTCGGGGTGAGCGCCTGCCGGTAAACCATACTATCTAGTTAGGGTTTGGTAGCTAAACAATAAGCTGCAGGTCCCTTGAGTGATCCCGGTTGAAGAGTCTGACTGCGTACCGATAGTCGGGTTTTCACCCCACGCAGATGAAGAGCCGGGTGTCAAAACTGCTGTACTAATCTGTGCTCAACGTTCGTCCCTCTGTGGCAGTGCAATACTATGTAGAATAGAATGTTGCTTTTGTGCATATTTTATTTTTGCTATCTTGATTTTCCATCAATATCCTATGCAGAACGTGAGTACTATGAACTGGAATCTATGTACTACTAGTATTCACAGACTCTCTTTGTGTGTCCTTCACCGCTATGTCGTATGCGCAAAAAGGGTAGTATGTATTATCAAGGTCTATGGCGAAAGTCACGTGGCAGATAAATTGAAAGTCTGTGGTCTCCCGTCCAGCAACTCAGAGACAACAGTTGACCACTAGTAAAGAACAACAAATGATACACCAAGAGATATATCTTCTTTTCAGACAGTGGAATTGATTTTATTATAAAAATTTTGACTACAATTGTCGTCAAACCAAAGAGTCCTACACCGAGAACACTAGAACAGCCATCACCTCTGCGCCATCCAGCACACATGGTGAGCTCTCAAAATGGTTTCAGTAAGTCGGTCCTTGGATTGCTATTCCTCATAGGGCTTTCCACTCGTGCCAGAATATGTGAGTGCTTGAGGTGGAGCATACGAAATAAGTCTCCGAAGAAGATACAATGTTAACCAGCATCAATAGGACTTTTCCTGCCCATCATCCCTCCGCGTCAGTCATTCGAGAGCTAACGTATTGTGTCTGTTTACAGCTTCGGTCCTCGCGCTCCCGCTCTCAAGCGTTCAATGATAGCATCAATACCCTCAATCGATCACGGCCAGGCCAGGTTGAGCACGATGTCTTCGAAGGCCTTCCTGTCCGCCGCTGGGCGCGCCAGCGCACGACTATCTCCCAAACACCGAAATCCGAATCTCTAGAAGGAAGTCTATTGGAGTCGCAAAAACTTCCCGAGCTGCCCATGCCGAGAGATAGCCATCTTCTAACACCAATGAGCCGTGCGTTACTCCGTGCTGCTCGCGCAGGCTGCACGTATATACGGCCTGTACCCAAAAATGCATATGACGAAGAAAAAGAAGTCAAAGAAGAAGAAGGGGGAGGTGATAATGTGCCGGCCTACGAGCGCACGTTTGTTGCCTCGAAATGGGGAGCCATACCCAGACACATGGAACCGCCAGAGGTCGAGTTTTTAGCCAAAAGAAGAGCTGGTTTACCTTCATTGTACGGTGCTGCTGCCGCTACAAACGAAGTTATCGTGAATGGAGTGGCGCAGCCTCCGAGCCAGCAGCCGCCTATGCGCAAAACTAAATTCAAAAAAATTGACCCTACTACGGGGACCGTGTCTATCTATGAGGCGTGGGTTCCAGAAGGCCATAAGGTGCAGGGGGAGATAAATGAAAATGAAGACTTAAAAGAAGAATCTGGTCAGGTTGTCACAGCTACTCCGGCGCCTGGGACTGTGGTTGAAGGCGTGGGAATTGTGGACCAGGAGGGAATCGTTGTCGCTGAACCGGAGGCCAGCATGGTTTCGCGGAAAAGACAGCCACCACCTCCAAAGAGGAAAGCGAAAGGTCCAGGAAGGGGAAGGAAGAAGAAAGTTATGTTTGCCCCAGGTGAGGGTGTGCCCGTGTCGCAGGCAGAAGGGGTAACCTTTGGCGATATGGGAACGCCAGGGACAAATGGCGGTCATGACGGTGAGGAGGAAGATTATGACGACGACGAAGATGGGGAGGAGACTGGAGAGGAAGAAGGAACAGCGGCTGGATCCAAGTCCCCTGGACCGGCAGTGGTTTCTGAGGATCCAACTACGGCTACACCTGCCAGCGTCACCACAGCACCTGAAGACACGCCACGGGAAAGTCAAGGGCCGGATTCTTCGACTCACACTCAATCTGCTTTACTTGAAGTTCCACCCGCAGACGCGAATCATAATGTTGGTGTTTCCACTTCGCTTGGCGAAATCCAGTCTCTTTCTGCCCCGAACGACATCAATGCCCTAGAACCACTAGGTATTACAGATTCCCTCCAGGCCAATAATGAAAAAAATGAACAAGATCAGGTACATCCTCCTCCTCCCACTGAAGCTTTATCTACAACGCCTCCTCCAGAGCCGGCTACCACCGTGCTCACGACCTCGGAAGGCGTGACAAATATCACAACAACAACAGCACCAGCAGCAACAGCGACAGCAACTTTGGATACTCCAGCAACCACCAGAACCGAGGAAACTACTATTCCTGCATCTGGCACAGAAGGCGCACCCACACCAACCGCAACAGCACATCCCGCGACAACACGAACAGATTCAGAGACAGTGCGTTTCGAAGATGGCGAAATCGATCTTTTAGGCAGTCTTGAAGCTAGCTTGGACAGGCAATCAGGTCAACAGCCGTCTTGGGCAATTCACCAGGATAGTCTTAAACAGGATCAACCAGACGCTGGGTCTGGTAACAACCCAGAACCAGCCGGTAACAACGAAGAAAAGCCTCCCTCGTGATGATTCATATGTTTTGTGTTTATGGGATTTCGTCCTGCAGTTTGAGCATAGGAAGGCGCAGTACCAGCGCCAGTGATCCATGGTTCTGGAGTTTCGGATATTCAGAAAGTGTTGCATATCTTGTCGATTATGGTTACGGATTGGAGTCGGGGGACTTTTTTTTCATTGATATACCTTATTGGGCACGTTTTCTTCTTAAGCGATTAGCTATCGTCATAGGAATAGACAATGGCCCAGTGATGCATGAGCTCTAAAGAGCGAGCCTGCTTACTATGGTGCATCTTCAGCGTTCCATCACCTCTTGTGCATTCATGTGTATTAAAGTGGTCTATCTAAAAAGTGCTCGCACCTGTTCACCTGACAGTGGGAATATTTTGCTGGAAAACATATCACCAAAAAAAAAATAATGGGATTAAATCAATAATGAAGGGTAAATCAAAAATGCATCTTCACGACATGACTGCACAAAGAAAGCATCAATACGTCACAGATACCTTGCCACATTTCCATCGCACTAGTTTTACCCAGCCTAATGCTTCCCTTGAACCCTGCTTCGTTTAGCAGGGGCGCTGGATTTATCTTCTAAATTCCCACTCTTCTTCGACCGTTCATCGCGAAGCTCTTTTTTCCAAGGACTTCTTCGTGGATGCTGGCGTGCTACCCGTAACGCGAGCTGCAGATATGGAGTTGGCAAGACGAAACTTGGAAGGCATCCTTAGCTTGGATGACCCTACTGATTTGGGTCGTTTGCTCCCCTTGGAAGTTTTCTTTTCTTTTGCATGGGCCTGCTTGGTTTTGCTGGCTCTTTTAACAGACGTTCTCGCACTTTGGTCTGTTTTTCTCGCCTTCGCCTTCGTCGTCGATCTGGCCAACCGGGATACGGTCTTCTTTTCTCCTCCTTTTTTGAAGGGGGATTTGTTGAGTTTGACTGCTGTTCGTTTCTTGTTCAGTCGAGACATAGATTCGTCCAGGACAGTTTTTGCTTTACGTTTCCTTCCAGTTGATGTTGATTTCGTTAAAGTATTGCCTTTCCCTGTTGATTTCGCTACTGATCCTGTTTTCTGTTTGTCATTGTCATCTTTGTTTCTATTTCCATCTTTTGGCCTGGGACCAAGAATACCCCGGCACGTTGGGGCACCACAACGGCACTCTTGCACATTTTTTAGGGAATAAGGGCTAAAGTGTGTTGTTAGTACTTGTTCGCTCACCAAGGAAGAAGGGAGCATACTTGAAGTTGTAGTCGTATGTCAACTCTTCTCCTGTCATGATACCATTTTCGCCGGCAAAGAGAGCCACGCGCGGTTTGCCCGCAACAGTCCATTTCTCCATTCTGCAATTAGGCTCACAAGAATGGTTGACAAATCGCGCGATAGAGCCACGGGTGGCGTCAATGATCATATTCTGGTCAAAGTCCATAAGATAATAGCACTGTTTCAGGGTCAGTCACGGAACATTGAGTATGTTTTGGGATTCCAACTACGTACATCATTATTTTTGTAAATTGTCCTCATCCGGCGTTCACATTCTTCTCGCGTGATAATTTCTCCGGTGTATTCAACGATGATCTGGTTAGGTTCAAAGGTCCGGTTGCTCCTGACTCCGTACCCACGATCCGCCGTCTTTATAACCTCGACACCAATGTTGTATTTACCTCCAGCTTTGCAGCGCTGACGGAGTTCGCTGAAGCTGCGGTTGCCACAGAGCTCTTCACCAAGCTTGCAATTGGTATCATCACATTCGTAGAACATGCAACGATTTTGGCAGTTTTCGTCACAGCCGGTTTCCGGTGTACAGGTGCATGTGGACATCCCGGTGACTTTCATTGCTTTCCATATCGACGCTGCTTCGCCTACAAACACGTCTAGCAATGTCAAGTCAGTGCTTCCATAGTTATCTTTGTATTCTAGAGTCTGCTCTTACTCTTGCTAGTCTTTCGCCATTCATCCGGTTTTGGCTGGCCTGGAGGTAGAGGCGAGAAGATATCGAACGGCAGCTTAAAATCTCGACCTGTCTCTAACAGTCTGGCGCCTGAGTACATTGGCATCGGTAAAAGAACTCGAGAGGAACCTGGTCTTTGTTTCTTTCTTCTTCTGTTTTTTGTATCTTCGGGTTGTTTTTCTGTGGAATAAGCATACTGGCCAGCATAAAGTCCATGTGTAAGCCATCGTTTTCTCTTAAACGGAACAGATTTGGGCTTCTCGACCTGCGTCTCCTCCACTGGAAGCTTAGACGTAGAGCTTTTAGCCTTTGTTGAACGCGGTGATTTTGTAGGAAAAGATTCGGCCGTAGTTTTCTTTTCAAGAGATTTTGTGAGGTTCCTAGGCCTCAAGCTTGCACGCCTATCGGTTGCTCCGTCTTGATCATTTCGACGCGAACGCTTTCCCAGAACGCTAGAGGTTTTCTCGACGCTTTCCTTTGCCTTGTTCAACAGGCTTATCCTCGTAGAGCGCCTAATACACCCCTCATTACCAGGTTTGACCTTCCCCTTCACCTTCTCCGCCCCCCATTCTCCTTGTCTTTTTTCTGTCCATTCTGTAGTCAACTGCTGTTTGGCCAGAGCACCAACTAAAATCGGGTTGTCCTTTTTAAGAAACGGTTCATCCTGAGCAGCGTAATCCTCGTTCTCGAGAGTTCCTTGCATGCCCGGCGCGTAATTGTCCTCTGCCTTCTGAGATACCTCAATCTTACTTCGGTGCGCCCTCGACGACCGTCCCTCAAAGGGAGCAACCCTGGAATGACTCACAACATGTTGATTTGAACTAAATATTTTCGGATCCGCCTGTAATTGATGCTTGGATTGCGTTTTGTCGCCCATCGAACTGTTCACGGCTAGGTTAAGGCTCGAACGCGTGACGCGACGACGCGTAGATTTGGGGAAGGCTTCGTTATCTTCGGCATTGGTCATAAGCTCTGGGCTTGTCGCAGGTGTGGAAGAGTTTTCATTCGCGTTTGAAACCGTCTGATCACTCTCAGACGTATCTGAGACGGCGGAGGTGTCCTGGCGGCGAGGCATAACTCTGGAGCGTGTAGAGGCAGTATTAGTGATTGCGTAGAGTGCTCAAAAATTAGCATGGAAAGAGAATATAGGGAGAATGGACGGGACAACGAGCGTGTGACTCTAGAGGTTCCGTTCTCGGTGTGTGGTCGTTCTGCTGCAGTTTCTGGCACCAAGAAGGAAATGGATTGAAACGCGAGTGTTGGTACATGCTGCGTATAGGAGATGCAAATATAGACCACAGCGCAAGACGGCACCACAGCCGGCCGTTATTATCGCAGCTACGATAACGAACCAACGACATTGAAACACTGCAGGAGGTTCAAGAAACTGCACGCGGTTTTACAAGTTCCTAGCAGTCCCTGATAGTCACTGCTTTAGACATACCATCATATGGAAACAGAACATTCAACGAGGTCCGAAGTAAATTCTATCTTGGGATATCTCGAAATAATAACTCGACTCGGCTTGCTCCAAACTTCACGAGCCCATAATCCAGACCACCAGCCTTCCCATTGCCCAAAAAAGTCCATGGTGGAACGTAATGTCCCATCAGATACATAGCCCTCCCCGGCTCAATATCAGGATGATCGGGAAGGGGGTGAAGGTTGAGACTCTCACCGAAACTCGCTAAAAAGTCAATCACGCATATCACGACGTGATAGAAGGAAATTGGAACAAAGGAGACTAGACAGGGGATGCAAAACGTCGCTTGAAAAACAAGGTGGCAAAAATAAAATATAATATAAAAGGCTCAGGGGGTACTGTAAAACTTCGTAGAAGGAAGGAAAAAAAAAAAAAGGGTGTCTGAAGTAGGACCTTAAAAGGTTAGTTAGAATATAGAATAAACCTCCTTAACTAGTCGGCTGAACACCAGGCAAGGTGCCCCTTCCAGCAGGGCCTTCGAAGCTTTGCTGTCTAGCAGACATGGTATGCATTTCGATTTCACCAGATTGAGCCTCAACGTCACGTCGCCACATTTTTCGTTTCGTGGGCGCCAGCCGCTGGTCACCCTGAATATACGGCTTCTTGAACTCCAAGTATGTAGGAGGTCGAGGTCGTCCAAGAACAGCAATCCAGTTCTTCAGAAAGTTGCCTTGGGAATACGGCCGGTATCGAACGGCTTTCCTCAATTTCTTAGACAAAAGATACTCCCTTGTTGTCTCCCCTCGCCCCATGAGGAAAAAATGATATCCCCACAAAGAGGCGGGATACAGCGCGGCCAGGGCTCCATATATGACCATGGCAAAAGGTACACGCCATCTGTCGATAGACTCCCTGAAGGTGATACCTTCGCGAGTTCTGTAAACAAGGATATGTGTCAAACTGGCGCCAAGAAGGAAGAGAGCCAGAATCGTCGCAAATCCGATAAAACTGAAGAAGTAGCGATAATTGCGGCGACCAACACAATTATTTAGCCATACGCAATGGTGATCCAGTGTTTCCACACAGTTGTCGCAAACGCGGCAATGGTAACACCGTGGCGGTCGCCAGATGTTACACGTTCTGCAGTATTTCACAGGAACGTACGTTATTCCAGAAGCGTGCTCCGATTTGACTTTCACCCGATCAGTCATGGGTGGTCCAAGAGTCAGAGGGTCTTCATCTGGATCCGGAGGCATTTGGTGTAAATTGCGAGGATAGATCTACTTGTAAGTCAGTCATAATCCTGTTCATATGGACATCCAATTGCCAGTATTTCATACCCCTGGATCCACGAGAGATGCGTGAAGAAATGAAGAGAAGCAAGTGAAGAACAGATAGGCGAATACAATCGGAATCGCGGGTGAGATGTGACGCCACAACCACGGACCCCTAGATGGGAGGTCAGTAGAGCCAATATCGAAGCAATGTTGGAAGGAGCGCTAACGAGTAACCGTAGAACAATCCTGTTGGGAGTAGTATGAGAAGACCCGTGGCGATATTGACTGGCCTGTCACGCGTGTTTTGGAGCCTTCCCCCCGCGAAAAAAATGGTATTTCCTGGGAAGTATTCATAGTTTCTTCCTAGATCTGCATTGGGCCTCCCCCCTTCGACCTTGTGTGGAGTTGATGCTGCAGATGAAAGTCTCTCATGACCTCGGGGATCTCGGTCATCCTGGGGATTGTTTGGTTTGAGGAAACCCGATCGGAATGAGAGTGGTGAGCGCTGAGGTTGTTCTTGAGCACCGTCAGTTCTATAGCTGTCTCCAAGATTCAATTGTTGAGGAGCAGCTCGTTGTGTCCTATCATGCAAAAGGCGTACACTGTCACCCATACTTCTGACAGTCGTGTTGCCAGTGGGACTAGCGGTGGTGGTTCTATCAATGATAACAGGGTCGGTAAACTCAGTTCCTCGAGACGGAGGTGGGAGCTCGTTTTCGTAAGGGACAAGGCCTTGTCGAGCAGTGGTTGTGGATATGAAACTATTCCGGGGGTGGCTTCCCATGTCACTCTGGCCATCTTCAGTTGAAATGACTTGGGCATGATTGGTTAGCCGTCTACCACTTCGCTGCGCTTGCAATCGTTGTGAGCTCATGGGCCGGAAAAAAGCATGGGACGCCAGGGATGGAACGTGCGTTCTACTCATTCGACTCGCAGAACTTTGTGGACGATTGGCGCCTTGGTTGGCTTGCGAGATTATCGAGCTTCTGGTGGGAGGAGGCCCTCGACGGGATTGAGAGCTCTGTGCCCAGGGAGGCTGCGAAGTCGGTGAGCCTCCATCTTCGGAGGCAATGTCGGTGATGCGGGAAGAGATAAAGGATAGGGGAGGAGGTGGATGGCCGAGATTGGGAGAGGACGGCGTGAGGTTGGCGGAGGTCGGGGCGGAAGTTTGCTGTGACATTGTCATTTAGAGGCTGAGATTGGATGGTAATTAACTTTCAATTGCAAGTCATTGTTGTGTTGAGGAACAGTGAAATAGTCTGACTGATCTCGGGGCTATCACAAAACGGAGACAAAAAAGTAGGAGGTAGGTACTAATGTAGATAAAGGAGCGACCTTCCGGCAGTGAAGTATTAAAAGCAGATAAGAATCTAAGATAGATATAAGGAGCGATTGTAAGAAAAAGAAGAAAAGTACACGGGATTTTCGATTCTAAAATCGTCACATCAGATGTGCTGATACTGCTCAATTTTCTTACCAAGACAACAATGCCCATCTACAGAGTATGAATGGTGATCCTGGGGTACCAAGGGGAAGTCACGTGGATATCAAGCTGACTAAACAGCAATGAAAGTGTTAGATGAGATTGTTCATTGCCATTGAGGGTAGCTAGCTAGGTCTAGTCTACATGTACTGTGGGTCACATGACATAGGGGTGAGCCGGATTACCTAACACCCCCCCATGCGGCGAAACCCTAGGTCTCGTCTGCCAGTTCCCTCCAGGTCAGTCAAGCACGCAGTAGTCTAATTACAGGTTAGTTACGGCTTGTAGCGGTCGGATCCCT
>FQSS02000705.1:410-20981 GCA_900128795.2 Malbranchea cinnamomea
AAAAAAAAAAAAAAAGAGCAGCAAAACCTGGATATTACCTGTTCGCATCTAGGCCAATATATTGGCTAGCGGGAGTTCTCGACAACTCCATCCCGGCTGCCTCTCATCTCTCCGCGTCCCGAATTTCTCTCTCCCTGCTTCGCCAGCAGAACAACATCAACCTCATCCTAAGCATGTCCACCGCGGTCGTGCCTGCGACAGCAGCTCCGCTCCCCGCACCAGTCGATCGCGTTTCCAGTCCCAAGTCATATCCTCCGCTCGCGCCGCTATCGACCGCAGCTCCCTCGTCGTCTCCGTCCGCCACCCCGTCCCACTCCGCCATGGAGTCCAGCAACGAGTCGCCAGACAAGGCCACCCCAACCGATGAGAAACGCTCCCCAAACACGTAGGTGTTCCAGCGTTCCTGTTCTTGCTTTTCTGACACGGGCGGATGATACTCATGTTACTTAGTTCCCGGAGCAGCGGCGGCACCACCCCCAAGATCGCCGTGAAAAAGGAGCCCCCCGCGTCCCCGAGCTTGCGTCCAGGGACAAGACACCGCCCCCGGAAGCTCGACCTCTCGACTACCACCACCACAACAACCACCGCACGCGGTCCCGTAACAGCAAGAGAGGGAGGTCTCGGCATCCAAGATGTGGGTCTGGCGTGCCTGTCGCCGGGCTTCCAAACCCAGGATCCCGCCATGCGCGAACAGCTCCAACGCAGTGCCCAGGTCCGGGAACAGCAACGGTCCATCATCGAAGCCCGTCTACAGAAATCCGCCAAGGGTGATGGCCCCGACGGCACCAAGCCGTCCGAATCGTCGAACCTGTTGGGTGCGTCTCAGTCAAAACCTTCGACTAAGAAGCGGCCCCCTCCAGGCCTCTCCATCGTACCCCCGTCTGCCTCCCAGTTCGCCAACGAACGCGTGATTCAGTCTGCTCCGCTGAACCAGACCTTCACCGGCCGGCACCAGACCACGCGGCCGGCCACCCGTCATTTCGTCAGCCACACCACTGAGCTGTCGTCCGCCTCCCCGCATATTCACCATACTCCGGCCAATCAGACCAACAACCGGCTGCCTCCCATCTCGGACGTGTTTGGAGCAGACGCCCTGGCCCCAAGAGATCGAGATCGCAACGCGCTCAGACAGCCCCCTTCGAGCACGTCCCAAACCCACAATCTCGGTCCGTTGCCATCTCCAGGCCTGCCCGTGAATGGATCCAACGGCGTGTCGCTCAAACGCCCCCGGGAATACCGCTCAGCGGAGGAGGCTGTCCATGAGATGACGGGTGGCAGAGAAGACCTGCTCCCGCGCATTGTCCACTATTCCGGAAGTCATAACCAGGCCGCTAGCCCTCCGTCTTCCGCGGGCAACGCGCACGCAGGAGCTGTCAACGGCGGCCCCCCACCTCTCAGCGGCCATCTTCCGCAGCAACAGCAGCCGCTGACGTCCCACCTCCCCGGGAGCACATCTCGACGACGGACACGGAGCGAGTATGAACAAGACAACGGAAGCCCGCCTCTCGGCACCGGCCCGGATCCTTATCGCCGCGTCCCTTCGTCCGGCTCCTACGGGCCATTTGGCGCTGGTCGTGACTCTCCCGATACGCAACGAAGGAAAAAGGAAGAGTTCCTGAGCCTCTGTGCCCGCGCGTGGGACCTCTTTCACTCATGATTTCGCCGAGTTACGATTCACTGCTTCGATTCTCTCTATCTTACATATCCCCTGCCTTTTTTTTTCTCTCTTTCCAACTTCTACCTCTTGATCTGCTTTGGTGTGGCTCAAAGTAGCTCGTGGGGTGGTTATGTTTGCGCATGAGCTCGGCGTTCTCGTGTCCCTTGCGCTGGTTTCACCGTTTGTGGGCTCGGTCACCCTCTTATATATCCCTTTTACCACATTCTATCTCACCTCTCACAGCTGGTCTTCTTCTGATCACCCGTCCTCTGTTGCTCCGTTTTCGTGTCAAGTCATAGTCAGGATACTATGGCGCCCGTCTGTTTGTCAGAGTGTGATGCTCTTATGCTATGCTCTGGTGGGTTTTGATCTTTTTTTTTCCCTCAATTTTCGTATCATGATTCCCTTTTTCTTCTATATTATTTCTGCCATGTTCTTTTACCCTGACCTTTCCTTATTTATTTCCCCCCCGCCCCACCATCTGTGTTTCATTGACTTGGGCATTTCTTCAACCTCTACAATTCTTCTTCCAATCACTCTGGATGGTGGGCGTGGTCTTGCCGGTTTATTCTGGTTGAAGATTCGTTTCTTTATACAACCCACCCCCCCAGCAAATGCGGCACAATTTCGGCCTGAGACTCTGTGGGTTTTCTTTTCTTTTCTCGGCCAGCAGTACCGAGCCGATAGAAAGTAACAGGGATGGCAGGAGGAGGCACTTCTTTTGTGATTCTATTTCCATCGACTTTATGTGACTTAATGAGATGTGGGAATGTGAGATGCGGTAATGAACTTGGTTTTTTTAAAACTATCCGTCCACATTAAGCTTTGGTACTTTGATTCATGATCTACTTTATCCCCGTTGTCTCTTTTTTTATTGCCCCATCATGCCGGCCACCAGATGTTGGCCTAGGTATGGAATGATGCCGATCACCACCTTATGGACCGCTGGAAAACCGCTGGGTTCGTGCCTGGTCAGAAAGGAACATGGATAAGACAAATCGGTGTATCTTAAGCCCATCGACGCAACACCGTATACATATAATATCCTCTCTCTCTCTCTCTCTCTCTCTCTCTCTCTCTCTTACTGACCAACCACCCGCCTTGTCGGCGGCATATCCTTCCTCTCCCGCGCCGCGAGCTTCTTCCTCCTCCGCTCGATCGCCTTCTTCCGCTCCGACCCCTTCATCTTCTCCCACTTCTCCTTCAGCACCTGCTTCCGCACCTCCGACCTCTTCAAGAAATACGGCTTACTCTTCTTTCCCTCGCGCAACAGCTCCCTCTCGCGCCGCTTGTGCCGCGCAAGCACCTCGCGCTCGGCCTCCTTCCGCTCAAACGCCCGCTGCCGATCCAGCATCGACGTCAGCGTGCGCTTCAACCGCTCTTTTTCCTCGGCGTTCTTCGTCTTCGCCATCTGTGTCCGCAGCTCCGTGATCTCCTTTTCGCGGTACTCCTTTAGAAACGCGTAGTTCTGCGCCGCGGCCTGCGCGGCGCTGTCTCGTCCGCGCCCCGCAGACGACGAGGCTAGCACCAGGCTGTCGAAGCGCGGATCGCGGGCTTTGGCGGCGGGGAGGGCCTCGACCACGACGCGCTTGCGGGAGACGGGCGTCTTGGACGAGAGGACCTGTGGTGCGTGCTTTGAGGAGCGGTGGGGTATCTCCTTTTTTCTCTCTTTCTTCCCGTCTTTCATCTCCCTATCCTTGTCTTCTTCTTGCCCTTTCTTCTTCTTCGTCTTCATCTTGTCCTCCTTTTCCTCGCGCTTTGCGCGGATCGAGGCGTGCATCTCGTCGACCGCTCCACTGCTCTTCTTCCGCCTCTTGCTTGCCCCGTCATCGTCTTCGGAGCTAGAGCCCGACCCGTATTCGTCTTGGGTTCCCGAGCTATACTTCCTCTTCCGCCGTAGATGCTGCGGGCCCAGCGACTCCTGCGCCTTGGCCAGCGCGCCAAAAGATATACTCTTCAACGTAGCGTCGATGTTCTCGGGCGCCGATCCAGATTCCGAGGTCAAGTCTTCGTCGTCATCGTAATCTTCTTCTTCTTCTTCTTCTTCGTCCTCTTCTCCGTCGAAACTCTCCGCCTCGTCACCCGACAGTGTATGCGACGATTCGTCCTCGTAGACATCTGAGACTTCGACGTCGGAATCCTCGTCGCGTCTGACGCGGACCCGTCTGTTGAGGGAGGCTGCAACGGGCATATCTGTGGTGTTGTTTGTTTTCTTTTCTTCCTTATCTGTTTCTGTTTTGTTATCCGACAGTGCGCAGCGCAATGTACAGAGGGGGAAAAATAGCAATTTGATACTAGTAAGTTCGCGGCCCCAAGGAGTTCAGGATGGTATTGGAGATAGATAGCGGCATCAATCGCACTGAGAGAGAAAGAGGGACTTTGGTGTCCGACAAGCGAAAAGGACAGAGGCCGAGAAGTACATAGTGCCTCTCTAGTATCAAAAGGATCGAGCAGAGAAACCTTCGTTCCACAGCCCGCAGTGTTAGTCAGCATGCAATCTTCGAACATGGAGCGTAGAGCGGTGTGAAGCGGCAGAACTTCTGCCTTTTGCGTCACTGAGTTCTGGAGACACTCTCGGCCTCAAGTGACGGATGTCTACTCCTTTACCTTTCTCTTTGATGTTTGTGTTCATGTTCTGATATGCCCAGGGTACATTGCGCCCTTTCGCTCTTTAGTGGCAGCTTACCACAGAATACTACCTGTAGTAATAGTATGTCTGGATTACTTAGCTTGTTGTCGCACAGATCAGCCCCGTTGTCACACTTTCCTTTTTTTCCCTTTCGAGGGGCATCATTGATACTTGCAGGTATGAAGCTTGAACGTTCCAGGTTTCAACGGCCTCTGCTGTATAGTGCTAATGAGCAGAGATTCAATTGCTTATTTATAATTGGCCTCTAGGTCTACTGACGTCTTGACGATTCAATCACGCCTTCTCTAGCACATACTACGTGGACAGAGTAGTATCCTTGAGGGTATTCCACGTCTCCAAACCGAGTCTGACCCCACGTTCTCCTACTGAGACTGGTGCCCTCGTCCTCGGCCTCGGCCTCTTCCTGCCCGCGATGAGCCATTCTAGCCACCGCAGATCGCGAAAATATCGACAGAAGTTGCCGGCGCGCAGAGCGGCGGCAGATAATGCTGCTGCTCTTTCCACCGCCCTCAGGAGTCATGCACCACCCAATCAGAGTGCTGCTGCGGCTGCGCAGAACGGCGGCGCGTGTGGCGCTAGCGCTGGAGATGTGACCATGACCACAACGACGATGTATCAGCAGCAACCGCAACCGCAACCGCAACCGCACCCGCTTTCTCAGCAGATGTTCTATGAGCCGATGGGTGATGGTGTTGGTGGTGGTGGTGGTTGGCCCGACGGCGTGCATGGCAAGATGGCGTGGCCGCCATTCTTTGAGAACAATCAAAATACTGCGCGGCCGCTCGTTCAGAGTGGCCCTTTGACGGGCGGCGGCGCGTCTTTTACACCAATGTCGGTTCAGCCATCGAAGCGTCGTTTTTTGCATGTCTAATTCCTCTGCACCATAGGCATCCCCAACTCCCGCTTCTACAGGCCCCGATGTTACGGGAACTACCGTCCATTGAACAGCCGTCTTTCAATACAACAATGCCTTCTCCATTTCCACAACACGCCAACTTCCTCCCGCCCAGAAGATACCACTCTCCTCCATCTCCCCCCCGTGTGCCCGATCCAGTAGCCCCGAAGCCCACGAAAGAGTATCTCGATCAGGCCGCTCGCAACACCCAGCCCGTCACAACCCCGCAACCCCTCCTCGTGATCCTCGACCTCAACGGCACGCTCATCTTCCGCAAGAAGAGACGCATACCCGCCGTGTTCGTCAAACGCCCAGGCCTAGAACCCTTTCTGGACTACCTCTTCGCCAACTTCAAAGTTATGATCTGGACGAGCTCGAAGCCAGAGACCGTGGCTAGTGTGTTGGACCGGATGCTCACGAAAGAGTCCCGCGCCAAGTTGATTGCTACCTGGGCGCGCGACACGCTCGATCTGACCAAGGAGCAGTACCAGGAGAAGGTCCAGGTGTATAAACGGCTAGACAAGGTCTGGAACAGCAGAGGGATCCAGGCCACATACCCGAGAGGAACCGTGGCCGAGGACGGAAATCAAAACAACGCAGAATATACAGCAGCGGCTGCAACGGCAACAACGGCGACCAAAGGTCAATGGAATCAAACCAACACCGTCCTGATCGACGACAGCGCCGTCAAGGCCGTCGCACACCCGCACAACATCATCGAGATCCCCGAATTCAGAAACGACCCCACCGTCGACGAGGAGAAGAATCTCCGCACCGTGATGCGCCAGCTACGCATCTTGTCATACCAGGCGGACGTAAGTCGGAAATTACGCGAGTGGGCGGATCGGCGGCACCAGAGCGCGACCAGCATGAGTCCCGATGCCGTGGACGATTTCTGGGACGCGGAGTTGGAGAGGGAGGAGGAGGCGTTGTCGGCGAGGTTGGGTGGCGGTGAAGGAGGTGGTGCTGGACAAGAGTGGGAGGATACGGAGGAGCAAGTGGTGGAGGATGCGCAGCGGTTGATGGGTGAGAGGCTGCATATTTCTGACGGTGAAGGCGAAAATAGTAACGACAACAACAACAAAAAAGAAGAGAAAACCACGACGATGCACAATGGGAACGAGAAGAAGAAAGAAAAGAAGAAGATGAAGAAGATGATGCAGAAGAAGAAGAGTAAGCGGAAGCAGAGCCCGGATGAAAATCAGAATTCGCACCAGAATACTCGATTTCGTTTGAGGCCCAAACAGCGGAACGAAACGGAGGCGGAGAAGCAAGAAAGACTCGCGAGACGGGCGGAGGCCATTGCTGCGCGCATCAGGAAGAAGAGAAACGGCACGCCGGCGAAGGCACTTGCGGCGCCCACTGCTGCTTCTGTTGCTGGCGCGCAGTAGCTGGTTCTGTCAATGGCTCACTGTGCTGTGTGTGACACGGCTCTACTGTCCTTTTTACCTTTTGCTTTCTTTGCTTGTGCTTGTATGGATTTGGCTGTTGGAGGATGGGATGGAGTACTGGCAGAAACAGGAACGGGATGGCGGTGGTATCTTCTTTGTCTGAACTGCATTCTTGGATTTGGAGGAGCACATTTGCGTGGGATCGTATCAGTTGTTACATGATGCCATACAACATAGAGTATTGAGTCATCGCAAGTATTTCATGGTCATTCTTCTGCATACAGCATTAACGTTGCACAGGAGAGGAGCCCCAGGAGCTCCGTCGTAAAAGTGCACTTGGACAAATTATCCCAGGATTTCGCACTTGCTAGTCCCGCGGCATATCATGTGTACTCCAGCAGTCTTGGTTATTTCATGTTTCTTTTTCTTTTCTCTCGTTCGATGCTTTATTTGAAGACCTTTCCTTGAGCCCAGACGTACTCCTTGCCGTCGATGACGGCGTTGGTGTCCTGGGCCCACTCGTCCTCAATGTACTTCTTGTCCTCAGGCTTGCTGGGGTCGAGCTTGGTGAAGTTGTAGCTTTCCCAATCAGGAGCGACATCGAATGCAGGCTCATGCTCGGTACCACGGGCCAGGAATGCACCGCGGATGAAGTTGTTGTTGTTCTCACCGTAGACAGTGAGAGTGCCGAAGAGGTATTTGCGAGAAGCCTCAAGACGGGCGAAGAAACCACCTGTATTGAGTCAGGACATGTTCCAAGGTATCAACCGTTGTATAAAAAAAGGTGGAAGGTTCATACCAATCAGGTTGTTGGACATGAAAGTGAGCTTAAGCTCGTCGTTGTATTTGTACTCAACGCGCCACAGAGAGTACTCCTCTGGGTTGTAGTGCTCCCAGAACCATGGGAAAGCGACGGTGCGGCTGTCCTCGTTGGAATACTTGCGCTTCCAATCATCTAGAATCATAGAGGGTTTGGGAAGGCTCTCAAGAGGGTGCTTTGGAGGCTTGGGTGCAGGCTTCTCTTCCTCCTCCTCAGCCTCAGCGGCAGCCTTCTTGGGGGCAGGAGTCGGCTTGGCCTTCTCCTCCTTCTTTGGTGGCACGTTCTTCAACGCCTCCTCGCAGAAGACAGTTTCCGGAACAACAGCCTTGTAGATGGGCTGGTTGATAACAGTTTCAAACCATCTGGTGACGGCAGGGTGCGCCAAACGCCATTCCCGGTCGAGCACAAACGCCATGCCACGAGAGACAATGGCAGCAGCAAAAAGGTCAGCAAGGGTGAAACGCTCGCCAACAAGGAAGGTATTGGCGGTCAGATGAGCTTCAAGCACATCCATCGCGGCCAAAGCGCGCTTGGAACTTTCCTCGACCGCCTTCTTGTTATAGGCATCACGGCCAAGGAGAGGGCGAAACCACCCAGCAATGGCAGAAAGAACGTCCTGGTTGGTGAAAGACATCCAGCGGAGGATGGAAGCGTAATCTTGCTTTGTCTTTCCCAAGAGGGTAGTCTTTTCATTCTGAGAAGCAACTATTTTTTTTATTTTTTTTTTTCTGTCAGCCTTCTCCGTCGCAATTGAGCTGTGGAATTGAGGAAACGAAACCAAGACATCACCAGATAGAGGTGGAATAGAAGTCAGAGTTCGAATTATCAACACAAAACAGTCAATTCTGCCAGGGATAACTGTAGAAATACAATAAAAGCTCTCATCATATAATATGGAAGCAAACTCATCAATTAAAAATGACCATCATGGAGCAAACTCACGGTAGACAGCAATGGCAATGCACTCGGTCAGCGCGAATCCATTAGCGCCAACGAAGGCGGGAACCTTTCCCAGTGGATGAATAGCCTTGTCGACCTGGCCCGGGACGGATTCGACGAGCTCAAGATCGAGATTGTTGGCTTTGGCCACCATCAGGCACACGAAGGTGCGAGGGTTGTCCTGTTGTGAGTGGTGTTTAGTCAGACTTGCCAGGTGTGCTCGATCAACAGGAAACTCACCACAAGACCATAGATTTTACCGAAAGCCATCTTGAAAGAATAATTAAGGTATTTGACTGATGTCTTCCAGGTAGATGTGGCAGTAAAAGGCGTGGAGGAGAGAGGAGGAAAGAAAGGAGAAAGAGAGAGTGGGGTGGGTGAGGAGAGAGGGACCAACTTGGGAGAAATTTCTAAAAAGTCTGTTTAGTTGTGCATAGTTTCACTTGGTCCGAGTAAACAAGTGGGAAAAACCTTATTCCATTTTATATCACGTGATCTAAACCTCAACCTTCGAAAACCCCAAAAAACTCGAGGGTTGGGAGGATATTGGTATTTGACTAGAGATCTATCGTCCAGGCTCCCCGATTGTCACGCTGCACGAATCTCAGCGTCATCCTGCGCTTTGCGGTCGGCCAGTCAGCTTTCCGCCATGGCCTGGCAGACACCCCAGTGCATTGTCCGTACCTTTCGGACATTGCCATTCCGTCCCTTGTCCGAAGTATCGCAACGGCATCAGCAATGTTTTCGTGTCTCTCCATTCCTGAGCCTTCAGTCCTATCAGCGCCGTTCCTTCTCGAATTCAACCTGTAAAGCTTTTGTCCCCGCTGCTCCACCAATTGACTTCTCTCAATCCGACGCCGTTCCCACTCGCATTCTTCCAGCTTCTCCCGCATATTTTACCGGTTCCCCAAAATACACGGACCAATTGTTGAAATTGGAACAGCTCCAGGCCAAATATGCAATGCTGCCGACCGTCCCTCCGGCAGAGGCTCCGCGCATGGCTTGGGTTAAGCATGCGCAGTTCAGAATGATGATCGGGGAACCCGTCCCTACGTCAAGATATAAGAAGGTTATCAGGATCCTGCAGAGACTCAACCGTATTCATCGGAGCATAATGCCCGCGGAAGTTACGGAAGTGCTGGAAAAGTTTCTGCGGCCAGGAAATCCGTATCAACGAAATGTGGCTCCTCCGACACTTGATGAGATGGGTCGCGCAAGAGGCGTTGGCCGACGGAAGACTTCTTCTGCCCAAGTTTGGCTTGTTGAAGGTGATGGCCAGGTGATGATCAATGGCAAGAATATTGTGGAGGTATTCCCCAGACTTCACGATCGTGAAAGTGCTCTGTGGGCATTGAGAACCACGGGTCGAATGGACAAGTACAATGTATTTGCCCTGGTTAAAGGTGGAGGTGTCACTGGTCAAGCAGAAGCGATCACAGTTGCCGTTGCAAGGGCTTTGTTAGTACATGAGCCTGCACTGAAGCCTGTTCTGCGAAGAGGTATGCTTTTCTGGACTAGTGTTAATACCCTGTTTCGTTCCAGTCTTTTTGTGTGTGGTTTTCTTGCGCAAAAGAGATTACCTGCTAATCTACTATCTTTCTTCTATAGCCGGTGTCATCACCATGGATCCCCGACAAGTCGAGAGAAAGAAGCCCGGCAAGCGCAAGGCCAGAGAGATGCCTGCCTGGGTCAGGAGGTGAACGATTTGCTTCCAGTATACCACGTCTTCATTTCCTATTTGTGTCACTTGCATCGTCTTGTTTTCTTATATCTCTTGTACATCATACTAAGTATCTCCCGCTTCCTTCATTGCATGGTCTGTGTGTGTGTGTGTGTGTTGGACTACAGATAGATTCAATGGGATATGATTATCATTTCTCAAATGGTTGGGCAGCTTCTTGATTGATTTTGTTTCTTTCCCAGGGACCTTTCTAAATGTGGCTCTCGAATCCCCCTGTCCAATGAACTTGCTGGTTACGCCCAACATTGGGAAAGGGGATCATGTTGGATCATTTGGCACTATGATCATCTTCATTTCCAACATCAGCACAAGTCCACCAAAGCCAGCGTCATGCAACAGAAAGCGGCGCAGGTAGCCTACGTGGTGGTAGCTATCTCTTTTCGCGATATCAACTTTGAGAAAACACTGTCCACATTGAGAGATTTCGCCAGTTTCCACCTAGCTTCGTGGCCAGCGCCATCACGACATGCCACGACTCACTGCTAGTATGGGGTTCGCTGACATGGGGTAATGTCGAAGTACAGCTGGAAGCAGAAGTTGCTTCTGATGCTTACGAGGAAGCCGCGACTTCAATTCACGGTCATATGCCTCCAGAGCAGATATCCGCCTGAATATTACGTTATAATCGTTGAAGGTGAGAAACAAGGATGTACATATTTCGAATCCGGAGAGTCGCAGTCCATATTCTCGCAATGATTTCTCTAATGTTGGGTTCTTTCTTCAAGGATCAGTCCTTGCTCTCTGGCATGCCGTATCTCCTTCATTTTTTCTTTGATCTTTGCCATTTAGCTATTATTTGCCTACATTGACCGACGTTGCTACCTGAGCTGGGACATATTGCCAGTGGCTTCCGGCGGAAAGCGGGCGTTGCATTATTGTTCAGAGATTCTGATTAAGGACGTCTTGATTCAGCTCTTTTACCCTCTGCTAGGGTCAACGACTTTGCGTGATGCACACCTGCAGACTGCAAGAGCAAGCAAATGTTGGAGTACAGGCAGACACACATGATGCTTCTCGAGGTCGCATGTCCATAAAAACATCACTCGTCGCTTTGTCATCAACTAGCAGTAAGTTACGTTAAGTTAACTTACAACTAAGTTACACAGGAATCCCATTTTCTGCCCCTAAAGGATCACCTTCATGGATACTCTTAAGCCAATATCCTATTTTTCTTCAGTTGAAGCTTAACCTCAGCAAGTGTGTTATCATCAATAATATCTGTGTGAGACATTCTACATGTCTGTCTTGCATGACGTTGCATCCAGCAGGAGTGACGACACCACTCTTGGAACTCTTCACAAGATGAGCTACACTGATGCAGTTTGCAGAGCATCCCACCCACCGGAAAGGATGGAAATATTTAATTGCCTGAGAATAGCAGCATCATCAATATGATTCATCAAACAAGCCAGGGGTACTTGCCAATCAACTTTTGTCCATGGCGTCCAAGAGTGCGAGGTTCGCCTAAATTTGCTGTGCCTGAACAAGTCTCAAAGAAATAAGACTCTGGTAAGATATCAGGAACGGAGAACAGTGTGACATTGGGATGGGTGGGCGTAGGCAAATGGAATGACTGTTGCAAAAGTTCATCCCTCCCCCTTACCCCTCTTCCCGCCCTTTTTTTTTCTAGAATCCTTCCGGACGGATTGGGCGGAGTTAAGGAATATTCTGGAAAATCTAATTTTCATCCGCCCTTCATGAGCGATCGCCGTTTGTGATTGGCTAAAGTCTGTGTGGTTCAGGAGAAGGATATCGATGTTTGCTATGATGCATGATGTCAATCAAAATAAAGCAGTAAGATCCACCGAAAAAAATCATAATGAAGGATGATGTATGGAAGTCGAATTATACGGCACATTTCACGAAAATCAAATGCCAAAGGGGCCTGGCTCCCAAACTGAACGAGAACCAATTTCATGATCATTAGCATTGTTTGACTCTTACGAAGTTTGCTCTAAGCCTGAGAACTCAATGGAGGAAGCTATTAAGGAGCGGCCCGAAAGGGAAACTCACCACATCGAGCAACTAACCCTTTTTTTTTTCTTGGAGAAAGACGCTAGAAGATCCGAATGCAATTGGCCTCCTGGCCCGATCTGCGACCATCTTGAGCGGACCTCATCTCCGCGTTCTGGTGGGTCTTGCCCGTTTAACCTGACTGCTTGCGAACGCATGAAAAGGCCGGATTGTTTTACACATGTCGGTTGATTTTCGGACGTAGCAATTGCATGTAGCATTTGACGAACTTTCTTTCCAGGAAAACTCTTGGGCAATTACGGACTACACTCTCCGTAATAATACCAGCCGTAGAGTTCGGACTTTCATGGGCACTCGACCCTTTCGTGTTGCCCCAGACGCATCTGAGTACTCCGTGATCTGTTACACTAGTTATGTATTATTGGACCCTTTGGGGCTTGGGTTGGGGTAGCCCTGAGCCTGAAGAAATGTCTCAAATTTAATTCTCCCGTATTGCAAGCCTTGCAGAGACGTGTTGCTGTATACTACATAGTAGTAGATAGGTGTCAATCGAGAGGAGAGAATAATAATGCTTGGTGGTTCCATGGTTGCGGCTGATACCTGAGTTGAGCCTCAAAAGTCACCTGCTTGCCTTGATTTTGACTTCAACTTTCTTCACTGTTCCCTAATGCAGGATAAATCTCTTCACTGCCTGTGATAACATACGACAAATACGAGTCGTCTCAGTTGCATTAAGGGGCATGTATGTAGTATACATGCACCCAACGACCTGGATATACACAAGTGTATCTCCATCCCAAGTCCGTGAAATATATATACAAGCTGAGATTGAATCCCTCTTGAAGCCTCCCCCTATCGACTTCATGACAGTGCTTTTGAAAATCCGCTAAATGAATCCAGTTTCATGTAGCAGACTCCAGTTCTCTGGATCAAGGCGCCGACGATCATAACCCTGCCTCTTGGGCCGTTGGTCGTGCTCAGTGGATCCCTTTTCGTCACCTCCCTGGGTTTTCCACCTCGCCCTCGGCAGATAGCTGATGTCTTTCGCCTACCTTCACCATTCCAAGGGCCTTACCTGTTCAAATAAATAATACAGCAGTTTCGAAATTGCCATGCTCTCTCTCCATTCAACTCGTTTGTTTCTTTAGTATCCCTGATGAAGTGAACTCCCGAAAGACCTACTCCCAAGAACTTGAGGTACCACTACGTCTTGTGACAAAGAGCGGTTGTTTCGGTGCCGCTGCAGGAACAAGGCATGTGGCGCACTTTGAAACATCAGCCTTTTTCTCAGTGTTGCGGCGCTAGTGTCAGCTTGTCAGGCGACCAAGCACAGCCCTGATGTGCCGACCGAGCGTTCCAATTTTTCGTTTGATCCCTGCTGCCATCAAACTCTATTATGAGTTGCGAATAATCTTTACTCCTTGTGGACGCACAATTCTGCCAAATTATTTCCCCTCGGAAGTTCGTCAGACCTGCAGAACTCAAACAAGTGCGCTTCGTCGATTCGCGACGAATAACAGGATCTCAATATTGTGGCTCACTCACGCGTTTTAACTAGCCAGGACCAGCTTAATTACGTCGACCTTCGGGCTTTCGGGGCAGCCCAATCTCGCCTAGAACGAACGGTGGCCAATCATTATTCGCAAGCGCGCAAACATCAAAGGAGGATCGCCATTCATCGTATGCCATATGCGATGGCTAGCCAATGATTGAAAGCGTCAACTGCAAGAAATTTCCTCACGTTACTGGCCCATGATGCCCAGTGCCATTGGCGTTGACAATTAAATTTTGCATGCCAGCGAGTGTGTGTATGTGTCTGCGTGTGTGGGTTTGGTCCCCTTTACGCGACAAGTGCCCAACTATGTCACCTTCTTATACCCGGGAGAAAGTCCTGCTTGAAAGAAGGACCAGCTGGGCGATAAGGACTTATTGAATGAAGATATGCTTTGAATGATTACTGACTCTGTTTGGGCCGTGCGGACTGACGCCAGATCGACAGAAGAAGACTGGAACCCTTGTTCAGTGCGCTATCTGATCGTAATAACGAAGATGTATTATTATTGTCAAGGGTCTGCGGCACTGTTCCATCCTTTATTAGCCTGTCAATGCTGACCCTGCATCTGGAATCTGATATACAGAGTGCTGGGCAGGAAAAGGGGGACCGGAAGTGTTCGAGCAATTTTCTACACATCACGACGACCGTTTATTTATATCATCATACTAGGGCTTGGGTCTATTCTCCACAACCGATTTTCAACGGGTGGCCGAAGTCGGTAACCTTGATTTGGTGCCAACTCTGTACCTATTCTTTCTCCACGCCTTTAAAATACTTCGTCTTCCCCTTCGGCCCCGCCCAGTCTTCGACATACGTCAAGTCCGGGGCATGCTTTCCACCTTTTCATCGAACTATCGTAATTAACTTGCCTATTATTTCCCAGGTTCCTCCCTGCTTTTGTCGTACATAGACGCGAAGTCTGATCAACCGGTCCGTCATGAGCTCGTAATGGGCTGTGTCATTGCCAGCGCGCACCTGAGCAGTTAACTGGATTTGTCTGTGTCACCACCTGCCGTCATTCCTTTTGTTTTGTCCCAGCACAGACACTCGGCCATCCTACTAGGTGATCGGCCTTTTCGCTCCTTTACCATTACATCGGTCAATTGTTCTTCCAATCCTTTAGTCTTCAGTCTTTCGACTGTCAAGTTATCGCAGAAGTTTTGTTTCCTTGGTTTCTCCATTCGCAAGAGAAAAGAACTTGTACTTTTTGGACGTGAGAAATTACTCGAGGCGGGCAATCGAATGCGGGTTCTCTGTCGCGAGCTTTCCAACTGCGTTATACAGCGCTTCTCTTTTCCGGTAACCCCAAGCTTACTCCTCCCCGCGCCGCTGAACAGTGCTGGACGTGCACGCGGAATTCTTAACCTACTTTTGCGGTCATACTAAGGCGTCACCCACCGGCGGAGGGGGGGCGTAACGCCTCATATTCTGGCCCGGACCTCTGGGAACGCTGGAGTTTTACGCCAGTCCACCTCTCTCGCCTCCGGCGCGTCGACTTCGATATATCGATCCGTCGGGAGGCGGGACGGCAAGTCAATCCCAGGGGATGGATGGCGAAAGCCATAAGCGGAGGGAGTATGACTCTTCCAACCACCCGACGGGTAGCGACATGGGACAGCCGATGCGGCACGTCCCAGGTAGCTCGATAGACCGTTTTCGGCAGCAACAATCTTCCGTGCCTCGTCCTACTGGCCCTGAGAACCCCATCCAACAGCCCTCTGACCGAAGCCACCATCTGTCGGCTTATGGTGGGTTCGAATATGCCGAATCTTCGTCCTACAATGCTCCTTCGTTCCAGAGCGGCGGAACTTTGCAGGGCGGAAATGTACAATACCAACCAGACTTTGCAGCACCAGCCTCGTCCCGTCAGCATCCGTCGCAGGCGACGCAGCAACACCATGAGCAGCAAGGGCAGCAGCATCACCGGGTACCGTACGACGCTAGTATGGTCTATAATCTCGCGCCCCAAGCCCAACAGCAAGCACCATACGATGGAAATTCGAGTTATCCGCCGCGACATTCCCCAGCCATTCAGGTACTAGCCACGCAATTTGGTGTTCCACAATATTTTGGCGCGGATGAGCCTGCTGGTGCGGGAGTTTCTGGGCAATACTTAACTTCTCAGGTCCAAACTGCTCCCTACTCACAGCCGCCTTCTGCTGTGCGTTCAACAACAGCCAGTGCATATTCGGAGGCCATGCCTGGGCTCACCCATACTGTCACATCGGAGCCGTTACAGCCGCAAGAGATACAGCGAGAGACTTCGAACGTCGATGATGGGTACCAACGCTATCAACAGACGCTACGGCAGACCTTCGAATACACTCGGGCAGGACAACTAATCGAGGCAAGCAACTCTCTACTCGAGATATCAGAATGGCTGCTAGGAAACGTTGTCCAACTAGGTACGGCTATTCCTTATCAATGCGCAGCGCACCTGTTCTGTTCAGGTACACAAACAGTAGTTCTGGGGCTAATAACGCAGCTAGGGCTTGATCGCGACGACCAAAACCTGCATGCTGAACGAATCAAGTTGTGGAGTGAGTTCAATCTCTGTTGGCTTGCTCTCTGTCAGAAGCAAAAGGATATGACGCAGCAAATGCTCGAATGGGGTGGTCAGCTCGAGAACGCGTTGACAGCAGACACCCTGAAAAAAATGGGCGAAGAGTTAGTTCGACTCTGCGACAGGTTGGAACAGTACGGGCTGGTCGACTATGAGATGGGCGTGTGGGAAGAAGAGATTTTGTGCGGTAAGTTCAGGACATTATGCGTCGGCATGGGAAGTGCATCGGCTGAGTTGAGAATAGTCCTGTGCCAGTGTCTTGATCTTCTTGCACAGAATGGCGGTTCGCGTCCGTCAAGCAGCCGGCATGGTGACACAGAATCTTCGCGCAGATAGCGCAAGAGCTCTCCTTCTCGATCGTCTAGTTAGCCAGAACTTACTACTTTGTCAGTTTGCGAATTCGCCCTGCAAAGATTCACGACCGTGTATCGCGCAATAACACCTCACTCTCTGGTGACCTGCCCATCGTCTGTTGTGCAAAAATGAACTTGTATTCATTCTCTCGGCAACCTTCGACGTGCGTCCGACTCTGCCGCCGTCCGCGTACCCTATTCCCTAAAAACCTTCGATCTCTGACTTCTTCCAGCTTTGGTGAACTTTTCCCCCCATCCCATATATTATATCCTTCCTGTATTCGCTTCGTTTCTCGACATTATTACTTGCTCGATATACCTTTTTTAATCAACCTACGACACGGTCCATGACGACTCTTACGTTCTCGCTTTGGAAACGAAACAAAATCGATGCCCGATTTATGATCTTAAGATATTAGAGGTTTATAGAGCGGGCTGTGGATTGGTGCCAACTGGGTTTCTTACTCTTTCATTGCTGGTGTTTCATATTCTGCGTTCTTCTTGCACAGAACTTTTTGTTTTCTCCTTGTTCAATTGTTCTTACCTTAACCGTGCCACAGGATCTCAGGGCCGAGGCATGGTGGTTTACAACATTGCGCAGCGCTAAGCCTTATTCCATCCTTAGTCCCAGTTTTGACTTTTGAAGGGGTTTCGTTTTTGTTCTGGGAAAAATGCTTTTTTCTTCTGTTGACCTTGACATTCATGATCTGGTTTCCTTTTCTTAGGGGTTTTTGCTCAGCTTGTGCGCACTCTGTCGACCTATCATCCTTTGCTATCTTCCCCTTTGCACTATAATTTGCGTTAATCTTGACACATCAACCGCACATGGCAGGCATGCTGCTGTGGTCCGCTTGCCTTCCCGACCCCTTCCCCAGGTAAGGCATGTTACAATCAAATGCACTTCCCCTGCTTATTAACCATGGATTGACTTTGCTTCTTTGCGGATGACGGCATACAACCCTCATTGCGGACCTGCAGGCCGAAGCGTTTGCCGTATTTTATCAAGAATTCTCCACCCTCTTCTACGGTCGTCAATATTGTTTACCCTCCCTTTTCCTTGGTACCTTGTCCCTCTCGTGGTTTTCTTCTGCTTTCGTTTGAGTTTGAGTGTGTAAACGCAGCTCTGGCCTCGCCTACTTATAATATAGATACCCCTTTGCGTTGCGAAGCCGCTGCGGCCTCCTGTGGCTTTGCTTTCGTTATTTTCTTTGACGCCAGATTTGAGACAAAAGGCGTTTAGACATCTGGGCATGTCTCTGCTTCCCTGCCGTGAAAAATACAGTCCTGTCTATCTTCATTGTTCCTCTTTGAGTTTTGATATCCTCCAAGCGCTCTTTCCCACACCAGGTTGGTTTTGTCCTTTGTTGCTCATACACTGCTACTTTGTGTCATTCCCTCTACAGGTCTGGCTTTAATGTTTAATTTTCCTGGAATAAAAATGAGTTAGTAATTTCTAACATCTCACGTATTCGCCTCTTCACCTGAAGGATTACCTTCGATGTACAAATTTTTCCTTATATCGCTTTAATGGCAGCTGCACCTTTTCTTATGCCGGCATATCGGCAACCGCTCTAAAGACAAATTGGCACTACGCTTCCAATATAGCTGGTAGTAGCTGCAAAAGTTCCATGGTAAAGTGGATAGTGTTCCAGTGAGGGCTCCTCACTCGAAATTCACAACAGCAGTAACCAAATAGCGCTCGAATAACCAGGTTAAGGCAGTCGAAATTCTCTCTGCCGCCTGATTCTCAACAAAAAAAAAGGATACATTGATACGAGTGAAGGCGTCATCCTTCGTATACATATCGATGTATATGAACAAAAAGAAAGCGGAGGCCAATCGAGATATTTGACAGGGGAGCATACGCCACAGAAACAGGATGCGAGTCGTTGAAGTCTAGCTCTATCACGGAGATTCGAGACCGTGAGTTGCTTCTTGATGCCGAAGAGAAGTTGGGAAGAGAGGGGAATATTTCCACGTACACCAATGCAAGATAAAGACCGAAGGTGCTGTTTGATCAAAGCTCGGGAATAAGTCATTAACAATATAGCGTTAATCATTGACATTAGAAAAGGGCAAGACAGATGTTTGTGAGGGGCAAAATCACGCGCATTCCGCCTCGGGAGAAAAACACAAGCGAATCTAAAGAGGTATCAAGCTAAAACTGATCTACAGTTTATGATAGGATTTGTTAGTAAAACACCAGAGACGTATTTGCGTCACTTTATGTTGCTGATGGAATAAGAGCAACGTACCGAGCGTCATGCTCATGCTGACATCCGTATTCTCCACCATCCTCGTAAACTCCTCGAAGCTTATTCTCCCATCACCATCCTTGTCGGCTTCCATGATTGTCTTATCCACAATCTGCTGCAGTTGGTTATCCTTTAGGTTATTTCCAACCATCATCTTCAACACGATGAATAGCTCCCCGTTCGATATGAACCCATCGCGGTCAATGTCGTACACTTTGAATGCGAAGCGTAATTTCTCTTCTTTATTTCCCTTCGAACTAAACGCTGAGAGACCGGACACGAATTCTTGGAAGTCAACGTCGCCGCCACCATCTTCGTCGAAGATAGCAATCATACTATACGAGTCAGAGCTCATCAGTGACCAATGCATAACTTCATTGTGAAAAGCGGAGTGGTTCGGCAGAAGTGGTGCCGTACCGCGTAGCAAGAGGGTTGGAAGAAACTTGGGGCAGAGAGAGAAATTCATCGCGTTCAATTGTACCCGATTTATCCTAAAAAATACCAGCATCAGCATCTATCGTCGTGCTGGCAGATCCTATGTTTATTTCGTGGGCAATGCGGGGTAGTTTTGGGGCACTCACGCGATCGAGCTTGAGGAAACGTTTTCGTAGTCTGTCAACTTCGTCACGATCAACTGTTATCCAGTAAAATCCTCGTCAGCCATACTATTTGTCCGCAACTGCCTACATAGTCTTTCCAGAGAGTCGGTTTAGCTCACAGTTTGATGCTGAGACGATGCTTTCGAGAACTTGGGACCCCGTCGGCTTGTGTCTCGGCTTTTGCGGGTGATCACCGGGTGTACTGGTTGCTCCAGTCATGTCTAGAGATATACCAACGAATAGAGGCCCGAGGCGGTAGAAGGATCAACGCGGTTGATTCGCAACAACTTCCCCTTGCTTCTTGTTTGGATGTGATGCCATAAATGATAGCGTTCACGTGACTATGAAGATATTCGTAAAATAATCGGACCGAAGCTCCGAGTACGGCGCACGGGCCAACAAGCGGATCCACTTGGGCGGGGAATCTGTCATTTTCCTTAATTCTCCCCACACCAAGACATGAGGGACAGGGAAGTCCTGTCCAATTTTTAAAGTGATAAATGAAGCAGCATTATAGGGATATTGACTGTCTACCTTGAGACAGGTATCCTTCAGGACCCCATTTGATATGTTGCCTATGACCAACTCGCAGTTTGTGGCTTTTTGCTGGAGTTGAAATCACCCAGATTTGGTATCGACACTGGGATGAGTATCCAGTAAGGTGCAAGCCAAAGTTCACAGACTACGAGATCAACTCATTTAACCAAATACACTGAATGGTGGACAGTACTAGATGGGTTGTTTTGAATTGGCAGTGGAAGGTGGCTCAATAACACAGCAGTTGCATTGCGCAAAGGCAATGAGGTAAAGTTCTCCTCCGTAAGTGTTTTTCCTTTCCAGATCTGTTAACTATGTTTTGATGAAGCAGTACTCGAATACCAAGTTCTATCTGGAACTTGTTTGGATTGCTACTGGGACAGGAGAAATACCAAAGACCAGGCTGAGGTAGAAATCAATTATGATCTCATCGTATTAGTTCAGTTTCACTACTGATTAGCCCAGAGTCTTTTTATCCTTTTAGGGGATGACATGGGTGCAAAGAATTCACCTCTGATTCGCTGCTGTTGACACTCAGGCGCCTTCAGACCTCGTACGATTTGCAGAGGGTGACATCCCCTCAATGAGCTGACTCCATACTAAACTAAATCTTGGCCATGGTAACTGCGGTTTTGGGTGCCA
>FQSS02000089.1:567-21203 GCA_900128795.2 Malbranchea cinnamomea
TCGCACTCACTGCGGTCAGATTTCTCGGAGCTCAAGCCAGGTTCATCCGAAGGCCTGGACTGGTGGTCCCGTAGCCTGACTCCCTTGCACCAATCTGATCGACCGCGTTCCGTGATCACCTCCGCTTCATTATTCTCTCTTTCTAATTCTCTTCTTTACCCACCACTCATTTCGCTCTGTGCCGTACTCTAGTCTCAAATTGCCTTTTTTTTTTGTCAACGTCCTTTTTGCCGCTGACCGGTGATTTTGTTCCAACAACGTCCCCTGTCGTCTTCACAAACTGCGCGAGGTCGATGCCGCTCCCAATATGACGTCGGTGCTGTCCGTTCCCTGCAGACGGGAGTCAAGCTCGCTGCTTCCGCTGGACAGCGCACAGAAGACAGAGTCCTTGCGAAATCGTGCCAGCAGCGATTCCGCAGTCGGACCGTCGTTGTCGTCGTCGTCGTCGTCGTCGCTGAACCGCACGACGGCTACCCTTGCCGCTTCCTTCTGCTCATCTCCGCCCGATATCTCCCTGCGTCCTTTGGATACCACTACCGCCGAGGAAGATGGCTTCCAGTTTCCCGAATATGACGTTGCATGCCTCCCCAACGACTCCCAAGACGAGGGCCCGCCCACTCCGACGCAACCTCAAGACTCCCCCCACGTTGATCAACCCGCGGCCCTCCAGCATCGAGTGGCCGATGATACCTGCATCGCAAGAGAACCGACCCGCCAGTGCGACTACCTCTCACACTCCTGGACCGAGGAGGACGCCATGGCCTCGTGGAGATACGTTTCCGCCAGAAAGGACACGTTGCAAGAGGGTGAGCGACTGGAGTATGCCGCCTGGAGATCTTGGGCGAAAGTGAGGTGCAAAGCACGACTCGTCTCGCCAGCGTCGATCAACTGGTATGTCTCAACTACAATCCGCTACCACAGGGCTTCACCGGTGCCAACCAAGGTCATTATAAATAGGGACAAGGATTGCGACTTGACCTGGCTCTACGGCCCTTGGCAGACGCACGACACCCCCAAGGGTCGTGACTCCAGCCCGCCGTCTCCGAGCGCTTCCGTCGCCAGTGCCTTTCTCCACAAGAAATCGATCCTGAAGAAGAGAACCGCGTCGCAGGCCCTCCTTCAGTTCTCGTTATCCACTCGATCCCTGTTGAGGCATGCTGGTGCAATAGCAAAAGCCCAGAGAGAAGTCGCCGACAGCGATGACGGAAACCCAGATCTCGACAAGTCCACTCCCGACCTCTCCATCTCCGGGAGTCGCGTCGAGTCCGAGTCGACCGTGTCCATGAGTTCTGCGTCAAGCATCGCGTCGGAGTTTCTGTCGCCATCTGTAAGGCGACACATCAGCTTTAATACCATCGTCAAACAGTGCATTGCGGTCGACGGAGATGATGATCATCACGGCAATTATTACGCAGTAGAGGATGATGACGATCTCTCAGACGAAGATAGCGTGGTAATGATGAAACCGTTGCCCTCGCGACCGCTCTTGAGCTACAACGGCTCGCCCCGAAGCAGTTTCAGCAGTGACAGCCGCACCATTGCCCCTCTGCCGTCCACCACTCTCAAGTCGTGCCCCGAACCTGAACTAAAAGTGCCAAAGAAGAAATATCCCAGTTATTTCCCCTGGTTCCGCCCTGAACCCCGTTCGAGTCTATCCCGGTCGTCGTCGACCGAAACGCTTCGCCCCCCCAAACAAAATTCACATGACAATTTCCTCCTAGACGAGGATGAGGAGGGGGAACCCGAAGCTGACAAGGATTCATCCTGGGGTTCAAAGTGGATATCAAGTGACACCTACGCTCGTTTTGACTCGAGCTGGTTCCCCAGTCGGAAAAAAGGGCACGAAAAGAAGGAGGAGAGCCCAGAGGAGGAGACTTCGTATGCTGGCTCCTCCGGGGTCTTCGTCCCCTTTGGTTACGGGAACGACGGGGCCGACCAAGAAGAGAGCGAAGAAAAGGAGGACGAGTTCCGCGTCCATTATGGGCTATTTGGTAAGGTCATTGACACGGTCAATACTGCTCGCGACATTGCACATGTCATATGGAACGTCGGCTGGTCTACCTAGCCAACTTTGAGTCACATTACGTTGCATTGCATTTTACGTCCACATCGGCATCATGTCAATCGACAGACATGGCAGGGATTGAGCGTTCATTTTTTTTTTTTTTGCAGCACATGCCCTCTTTTCTTTTTTCTTTCGTTGAATTCATGGCTTCATGCTAATCATCTCTCGTCTCCTGCATGTAGATGGCGTCTCATTATCTGGATGTCTCAGCTCACATTTTCGTCTTGGAAGGCCTATGGGATTGTGATGACAGTCTTTCTCTCTACGTCGGTGTTTTGTTGGAGCGACGTTCTTGGATGAGGCTTGGGGGAGTTTTGGTATCGTGGTTTCTCTGGGGATATCTCTGTTTCATTTTCCTACGTGTACGCATGTGGCACGAGAGGGAGGCCTTTTGTTCTTTCAACGTTTGCGACTACCCTGGGATACAGCATTATTTTGGCAGTGGTAAATTTCTTTTTCTTGGATTTCTAGGATCTTTCTTGTGGACTTGGGTTTGGTGGGCACAAACTTTGGCGTACAGATCTGGCGGATGTACGTACAAACCGCACTCCTGGAAGCCCAAAGTTCAGCAGATGTGTATTATTAATTCGAGCAGTAGTCAACATAATCCTCGGACGCAGCATATCAAAACAGTTTCTCTGCTTCTTTGATCACTTGGAGTCCCTGGGTCAGGACGGAAAAAAGGTTGGGCCGAGAAGGACGTCAAGCCAATCACGCGTGGCGTTCCTGAACCGACGATCCAACTCCTGAGTTAAGCTCTGGGCGACTTGAGATGTGGAGTTATGACCACCATTTATGGGATTCCACCCGTCGGACGGAGAAAGGAGGAAACCCTGCCACCGGTTGGGACCTGTTCATGTCATTTCCACCTGTGTGCAGCTGGGCAACAGCTCGCGACGCCAATCGATGCCGCTTCCTGCCAATTGGAGCTAGAGTCACGCTAATTTCGTCGAACCGCCCTTTCTTCCAGACAGTAGTATCCCCTCGATCGCGAACAACGAGACGAACCCCTCAGGGGGGCGGGGTTTGGATGAGATCGCAGGACAGGCGCATCTGTCGAAACTCAGAGACTACGAGAAGACCACGATGATGATGGACAACGTCAACGTTTCGGAGCTCGTCGAGCGGCTGGGCAGCGACGAGGACGCCGTGCGCAAGATGGCCGTGTTCAAGCTGCAGTCGAATATCGGGGATCCGTCATTTGCGGACGTGTTTATTGCCGAGGGGGGACTAGCCAAGCTGAAGCATCTCGCGATGAACGCGACGGGGAACACGCTGGCGTATAGCCTGACGTCGTTTTCAAGGTTGTTGGAAGTTGACAAGGGGTGGGAAGTGATTGATGAGGGATTGGTGGAGAGGGTGAGGATTTACCCTACATCGCTTTCCTGCTTCTCTCTGCTCCTTTCCCCCCCCCCTCGATTGACCGTACTGTTTGGCTGACCGGCAAGCCCCTCTTTTCCCCTGTTTTCTGTTAGTTTTAGATTGTGAAACTCGTCGTTACTCATCCCTTGGTCAACATCCTACGAGGCGCCATGTCGATTCTCGTCTCAATCGTCTCGCACCCCCACGACTCCTCTCGGGCGTCGCAATCCGGACTTTATGGCTTCCAAGCTCTAAAACCCGCTATCGCCATCCATCCGCAGTTTCTTGAGATGCTCGTTTCCCGACTCTCTTCTGCCGACCACGCGCTGTGCGCCAATGCGCTGCAGCTGATCAACTCGCTGATGCGCAATTCGATCACGACGGAGGGTGAGGACGAGTGGCCCAAGTTCATCCAGCGATTGCAGGACCTGGGCGTTATTCGCGCCGTGTACGTCCTCATGCAGGGCACTGCGTTGCAGGATCTTGCGCACCCGCTGCTAGAGTTTCAGTCTCTGACAAAGGTGCTGCTGAAAAAGTGGAGGGACGTACCTGTCAACCTGGAAAAGTCAGACCATCGACGCACGCTCAAGGGAATCCATCTTGCGAGCAATCCGGAGCGGCCGTCGGAGAAGGAGGGTGGAGAGAGTGAGAAGAGTGGTGGCAATGGCGGCGATGACACGCGCAAGTCTAGGAGGCGCAACCCGTACAAATGGAGGCGACTTGGGTTCGAGACGGAGAGCCCGCAGTGGGAGTTCCAGGAGATGGGATACCTGGGCATGATGGATCTGACGGACTACGTCATGAAACACCAGGACGAGTTTCAGATGATGATCTTGGAGCAGTCTACGAGGCCTGTGGAGCAGCGGTGTCCGATCGCGAAGGCGTCGCTCGCTATCACGGCGATTCTTTACGACCATTTCGAGGTTGACAAGACTGACGTTGACGATAGCAAGAGCTATCTCATCATGGAGTCGCGGTCAAATCTGGATAAACTGTTCAAGCCGGTTCTATTGCACTGGTCACGGCTTCACGTCGCCGGGTTACATGCGTTCTTCAGACTATGGAAATCGACCGGTGCAGAGCAGGAGGATTTTTCAAAGATCGTCGAGCTCGTACGCATCCTCATCGAGTCCGTTGTCGGAGGCGCGTCTCGCACGAAGGATATTCAGGACATTGAAGAAGAAATGGCCGATTTTGAGTATCAGCGACTACGGGCGCTGCAGATGGAGCTGCTGGAGCTCACGTATGAAGATGCCTGGGGCTCGCATTTGCTGCAGGTGCGCGACGAGCTGCATAATGAAGCGCTGCAGTTTGTGAAAGAGCAGCGTATTCGGTGTCTGTTACAGGGCGCCTGGTTTCCGACGGACAAGACCGAGGAGGGCAAGTCATGGCGTTATGTGCAGCTGTCACACAACCGACGATATCTACATTATGCAGATTTCAAGTTTGTGAGCCAGCAGGCACCGGAATTGGATAGTTTGCCTCATAGAAGTAGGACATCCTTCCTTCTCCTCTAGTCAGTCTCGGTTTTCCTATGTATGTGTTAAACTGATCTGTCGTGCAGTTGACCTTAACCTCGTCTCCTCGGTCGTTTCCAATGTCTCCGCCTCCGACTCCTCCTCGACCTCAACTATCAAAACCCTCCAACAGCAATCATCGTCCACCAAGATAACGATCCACGGCTACGTCTCCAACCCCAACTCCAACCGCCCGCAAACCGCTTCCTCGATGAACCACAAAATTTCCGCAACCGCCCACTCCACCCGCAACCGCTCCGACAGCAAACCCAACACCGCAGCAACAGACGGTACCGCAAACGGAATCTCCCAGCATTATCCTTCCCCCGACGAAAAGGAAGTTGTCCTCCTAACCTTGAACCCGCAGTCCCATAGCGTCGCGTCCGAATGGCTCGACGGCCTGCTGATGCTGCTGAACCAGCAGCCGATCACGTCAGAGACGAACAAACTGATCAATCTCCTGAGCAACTACGGACTCAAGATCCGGTTGCTCAATGTCAGATTCGACGACGCGGCGTTCGTGGGGGAGTGTCCTGAGGTCCCGAGCCGGGAAGGCTTGGATGAGGACTACTACTACGATATCTTTGGGGGTGCGTAGTTGAGCATGAGGGCGAGGACCGCGATGTGCTCGTACAGCATGCCTTAATCCATTAATGCACTAATCCATACCGAGGTGTGGTCTGGAAAGAGAATGAGCTTATTGCCTTTTTTGTTGACTTTTTTTTTTCCTTTTCTTTCTTCTACACTTTGCATTATTCTGTTCTAACCTCTTCGTAGATACCCTTGGAAATTTCTCTTCTTGTTCTAGTACTACTCACTCTTTGTTCTTTCGTGGCTTCGAAGCCGATCTTCCGGGGACTTTTTGAGCGTCTGTACTCCGTAGAACGCTGTTAATGATGTAGCTGTTCGTTCCAGTGTACGTCTTGCGATGTTTGGCAGTTTCACATTTCGACACAGTGTAGGATAGAAAGTCGAGCCATATGATTGAGTTTGACTTTTTCTCTTTTGTGTATATACCTCTCTCTCTGGGAGATCTGACTGTCCCTTGCTCCACTATGTACTTGTCTCATGATATTTCTTAGCAGCGTATCTTACCACCCTGTATCGAAATGACCCCATATTACACGATTAGCGTATCGGAAAGACTTGAAGTTAAGTGACGATCTTATCGCATCTTCAAAGTCCAACGTCCAAAAACTCAAACCCCAGCAACGCCCGAGATCGCCTCCTTCGCATATTTCCAATCGTGTTGCCTTCTCTCCCGCAGGCTCAATCCACCGACCCGATGCGTGACAACAAGGACGCCTAACAAAACAATGCCCTCCTCACCTTCTCCGTGGCTCCGAAGCAAAATAGGACCGTTTGAGACCTGCAGAATCCGCCGCCCATAATGGCCGCTCCACCGCCACCTCGAAAGCGCCAACGGAGACTCGTGGTCCAGTCGTCTGACGACGACGAAGATGCAGATCATAACGGCGTCAATGATGGGTTGAAGACCGCCGAGTCCGGCGTGGCGGACGGGAATAGCGCTCCTTCTCCTTCCTACTCCTCCGCCTCCACGTCGCCGCGGCGGAAACGCGTTATGCTTGCTCCTGCGGCGCAGGGAACTGGCGGTGCGTCATCTCAGTCTGCCTCTCAGTCGTTCCCGTCGTCGTCGGCATCGTCATTCCTGCCAGGGACTTCAGGCACAACGTTGAGGTCCAGGTCTAAAACACAGCAGACGACGCTCACAGACCGCCAGTTGTCAAGTCCCACCACACGCTCGAAGAGGTCCCAGAACACGACCACCGCCACCGCGACTGCGCCGAACTCGAAGACAATAGCGGGAGGACGCGCGCGATTGTCCACTACGCCTGGATCGTCGCCAGAGAAGTCGCGATCGTCGAGAAATCGGACAAGTGGACAGGGACAGCTACCCCATTCTCGTGATACCGATGCCAAAGGAACCCTGGAGAAGCAGACGAGGTCCCTACGCGCGTTCTTCCAGCCTGCGACTGAGGAGCAAAGATGGGATCGCGAGCAGAGGACGCTGGAGGGCGTGATCAGTAGTCCGTCAAAAAGCACTGGACACCAGGCTCGCCCCGGTTTGGGAATCGGGGTTGGAGGAACCTGGGAGGACGAAGATGATTTGATTGAGGATGATGGCGTCGATGAGATTTTTGCGGGTATGCTGAGGGATGGGACTGGGTCTGAAGGTGTCGGTGATGTTGCGAAGGAGGCGCTGGGACACGACAAGAGGAATGGCAAGGGAGGCGAATCGATACCGTCCGGGAAGAAGTTTGCGCTGTCGAATCTGACGCGTACTGCCGGGTCTGGATGGGGAATTGGAAATGGAAGCGCCGCTTCGTCGTCATTCACTCAATTCGCAGGATCTACGAGGCCGTGGTTTGATGAGTTTGCGCCTACCAGTCTGGAAGAACTGGCTGTCCATAAGAAGAAAGTTGCTGACGTCCAGACATGGCTTATGGATGTGTTTTCAGGGAGGAGTAGACGTGTATGCTGCCGTTTTCCTTTCTCTTCCCCAGCTGTAAGCTACGCCTTCTGTGAAGATTGTGCTAACTACTGTAGAGGATTCTTGTTCTCAGGGGCCCTGCAGGCAGTGGTAAGACGACTACGGTATCTTTACTTTCCAAGGTGCTTGGCTACGATATCGTTGAATGGAAGAATTCGGCTGGATCCGACTATGCTACTCAAGGATACGTGTCTATGGGAGCCCAGTTTGAAGACTTTCTGGGGCGAAGTGACAAGTTCAGTATCCTTGAGGTGGAGAATGAACAGCACGACATCCTTGTGAATCACAGTTCAAACGGTGATGTGAATACGCGTCGTCGACTTGTCTTGATTGAAGAGTTTCCTACTTACCTTGCCCCCGGCTCTTTGGGTTTGATAGCCTTCCGGACAGCGCTGCAACGCTATCTGGCGGCTGCAGTGCCTCCTCTTGGTATTGGCAGGCATCTGTCAGGCACAGATGCCTCTTCAAGTAGCCCCCCGATTGTCATCATTGTTTCAGAGACGTTGCTCGGGACTGGGAGTTCCTTGGCCGATAATCTAACCGTGCACAGGCTACTTGGTCCGGAGATATTAAATCACCCGGGCGTCAGCATCATCGAATTCAACCGTGTTGCCCCGACCTTCATTTCCAAGGCCCTGGATCTCGTGCTTAGAAAAGAGGGGCGTCGATCGAAAAGAAAACATATACCTGGCCCTGCAGTTCTGAAGCAGATGAGCGAAATGGGGGACATCCGAAGTGCGATATCGTCTCTAGAGTTCCTTTGCTTGCGAGGAGACGATGCAGCTGGAAAAGGAGGCTGGAGTGGTACTCTTGCAACACGAACTAGGAGGCCTGGTAAATCGGACATTCCCGCCACGGTCATGGAGAAAGAGTCATTGGAAATGGTGACTCAACGAGAGTCGAGCCTGGGCGTATTCCATGCCGTTGGCAAGGTGGTGTATAATAAGAGGGAGGATCCTGCTATCTCAGGTGATTCGCGAGCGGGGACTGAGTTTGCCCAGCCTCCAGCGCATCTCCAGGAACACGCTAGACCAAAGGTGTCCCAAGTTTCTGTCGATGATTTGATCAATGAGACTGGGACGGATATCCATACTTTCGTTGCCGCATTGCATGAGAATTATGTTCTCTCCTGTAGCGGCTCGACCTTCATTGACAGCTTGGAGAATTGTATATCGTGGATCTCCGATGCGGACATCCTGGGGCCTGACTCGCGGATCGGATATCGAACGGACCGTGCCGGTGTGGGCGCTGCTCGACCAGCATACCAAGGTCATGGTGGCAACAGCATTGACGTTCTCCGTCAGGGAGAGATTGGTTTCCAAGTTGCTGTTCGAGGACTGCTGTTCTCTCTTCCGTACCCTGTAAAACGGCGTGCGATACCAGGGAGGCGTGCGGGAGATGCGCACAAGATGTTCTTCCCTACGTCGTTGCGGCTGTGGCGCGAGCGCGAGGAGATTGAGGGCCTACTGGATATCTGGACGCGTCGATTGACGAATCCGAATCAGTCACTCGCGGGCGGTTCATCTGAACGGGGCATTCGGACAGGGGGCGTCGAGTCGTGGAAGAATCGATTCGCGACATCTATGCCTGCGCACACTAATGACGACGCTGCGGGTGGGGAGGAAGAAGGCGAAAAACGACCCGCTGTGAGAGTGATGATATCTCGTGAAGAAGTTCTGCTCGAGAGATTGCCGTATCTGAGCAAGATCTCCAGGGATCCCACGGATCTTCGACAGCTCGATAGGCTCACGCGCTTTCATGGTATCGTCGCGCCCTGTGATGAGCCGGTAGACGACGAGGTAGATGGCAGTCTTGTAAACGAGCCTGCTACCTTCGTCGAGCAATGGCACAAAGATCACTTGTCAACTTCGCCGAGGAAGCGTCGACCAGGACATCAATTGGTCAACAACGCGGACACTGCGACAGAGCTCATGGAAAATTCCATGGATAAGTTAATACTTAGTGACGATGATATTGAAGACTGAATCGTTCTTGCTTCATATACCAAGAAATGAGGGCCACTCTTCTTCTAGAAGTCAGATAGAAGTGTTCAATTTGGGTTTGGATTGTCGGAGTTCATCTGGATGGGAAATACGCACAGTCATGTTTGAGATCAAGGCAAGGGAGGAGCGACCTCAGGATGCTTTTCTGGCGTTTATGTGGACAATTCAAAGCTGTCAAGCTGGCTTGAATGTCATTAACTTCATCGGTTATCATAGTATGTATGTATCTTGTAGAATTGATTTCATTGACAACACCTTAGTTCCTGGGCTCTCAGCATTCATATATATAAGGACTGGTATATAGGCCACTTGAATATCTATCTCAATGGGGTCCGCTTGCTTTTACTGTGTCGAGCGAGCTTCATCTGCGTGCACTGTGAAGCGGATGGAACATCACGGGGGAACAAAGGGTGGTGGGATACGGGAATAAAATATTCCGCGAAGTACTGCTTTATGTAATCCCAATTTACCGGTGTCTACGCTCCGTCTCATTCAAGATCTCTCACGAACCGTACAACCAACGGTATCAGATTTGCGATAGTCGGTTGTGCAGCGATAACCACTTGGCTTCGTGTGCGGGTATGTGATCCGTTTATTCTACGGAAGTTGCATGTAGTATTTTTCAACACCGAGCACTAACCCGTAGTGATCTTGGTATTTTCAGAACACGGGCAACGAGCTCCACTTCTCCGCAACAATGGCCGGTTCCTCTGCCAAAAAGAGAAACAACAGAGGAAACAATGTCAAGCACCGGTCGCAAGCGCATGATACTACCAGAGGGACGCCCGCCATTCCAATGGACAAAACCAATGGCGTGCAGACAGGCGCTCAGGTTGCATTAAAGGAGCCGAAGGCTAGTGTCGAGAAATGGGATAATGTTGCCTCTGCGGTCGCCCAATCGACGCTGCCTGCTTGGGTGAATGTGGGGATAATGGTGGGATTGATATTTGGTGGCTGCTGTGCGAATGTGAGTTTCCGGAATGAAGCTGTCTAGACTGCCTAGGTAGAAGCTTGAGCTGACCAAGAATGTAGGTTTTTGCGTTGGAGGCAATCATAGTGTAAGTATTTCTTTGCGCTCGCTCTCAGAGGCCACGGGGTCTTTATGGTTATCGTCGTCATTGGTTTTCGAAGTAGCTGACGGCGCTGTCTATTCATGCAGAGATTCACCTGGTTCAGGTATGTATACACCCCCCTATCTGAACTTTGGAATGCCAGTCTGGACTGACAGAAAACAGGGGCACTGATAACATTTACTCAGTTCATCATGACGTTTCTCTTCACAGTCCCTAACTTCCTCTCCTTTTCAGCTGGGCCTCGCTCTCTGTTTCTTTCGAAGCGCAAGATACCCCTTAAATCGTGGATGATATATACCGCTTTTTTCATGAGCGTCAACCTGTTGAATAACGCCGTCTTTGCTTTCAAAGTATCTGTACCTGTGCACATTATTGTGCGAAGTGGAGGTCCCGTTGCCTCCATGGTCGTTGGATATCTTTTTAATTCCAAGAGATACACCCGCACTCAGGTCGTGGCGGTGGCCTTGCTCTGCGTTGGCGTTGTTACGGCAGCTCTTGCCGACGCAAAGAACAAGGGAAAGTCACTTGATGTTGGTATGAGTGGCGCTGATGTCTCACAGTCGCTGATTGGCTTCTCAATCCTTGGGCTTGCCATGATTCTAGCCGCATTCCAAGGTGTCTACGCAGACCGACTGTATGAGAAGCATGGGCGCAACCATTGGCGGGAAGCCCTATTCTACTCCCACGCTCTATCCCTACCATTCCTGATCCCATCCTATCCGAAACTACTCCCTCAGTTAACCGAACTGATCTCCTCACCGTCCGTCCTTGCATCATTATCTACAGCCGTCCACCCGCATTCTACCTTGCTTCTCTCCACGTCCACACCGACCACGATTTTCGAGTCAAGCTCACCCAGTGCCATGTCGACGACGAACCAATCACTCAAGGATACAGCTGCATCACTCCTACACGCGACCCTACCTTTTCATCGACCGCTCAACACCCTTCTATCTCGCATCCCCATCAAAATTCTCTATCTTATCCTCAACGCTCTAACCCAGTACCTCTGCATCCGTGGTGTCCATCTCCTGTCGGCCAAGTCTTCGTCCCTCACCGTCACTGTCGTCCTGAATATCCGCAAACTCGTCTCACTGATCCTTTCCGTGTATCTGTTTGGGAACGTGCTTGCGCCAGGGGTCCTCCTTGGTGCTGTTGGGGTATTTCTCGGTGGTGGGATCTATGCGTATGAGAGCGCAAGACTGAAGAAGATAAATGACAAGAAGGCACTGAAGAAAGAGAAGACTGGTTAAGCATTATGTCACGACGAAATAACTCCCTTAATAATGCCGTTCTTCCATGCCATGCTTGGGATACATGTTACAAGTTATGCGGTCTTGTATGTTTGAGACGGTTACTTCCTCTTTAAGACTGGGTATACCCTCATGATATCTAGAGCGTGTTAGACCAGCTCTCTCTGTACGACATACTTTGGGATTTGTGTCATTTAGATGAATCGTTAGACTGTCACACTACAGTCGCATGATTCCTCTATGGAAAGATGGAGCTTGATCTAATGTTAAGGAAAATCTTTCATTTGAAATATTAACTTGAGAGATCATCTTTTCGGTACATGCATTTGCCAACCAGCTGTGTCTGCTTGATGATAGTGGTTTAAAATACCATGCTTGATGCCCTGTCATTCAACTGATGGACTAGCTTGCATTTCGTCCGAAGAGAAAAAAAAAAGGGCTGTCGAAACGTAGTTCGGCTCTATATTGCATAAAAGTGACAATGTCGGTCTCGAAAACATGAAAAAACCAAGGAAAAAAGCTATGTATATATGTACGAAGAAGACGGTAAAAAATAACCTAAGAGAAGCGCATCACAGAGAAATCGCACTGCGTCACTCTGAGATCCAACGCAAAGTATCCTCTCAGAAGATAAAAAGTAGACATGATGCAGCGCTGTGTGGTTTGGTGAAAAATGACAGGAAGGACAAGTGGAAGCAGCTGAAACTAAGAATATAACAGAGAAGCAGCTAAAATAAAAAAAAAAAAAGTATAAGTAGTAAAAACATGAAATAGAAATAAGTACGCAGCACAGCATGGCACACTGTTAAAATGGTCCTTTGCCCTGTTCTACAGAACCTCCCCTACGATCTTCGCCGCCTCTTTGTACGTCTCTAGCAGCTTCTCGCACTTCTCCCTCTCAGCCTTGATACCATCGTCTTCGTATAGGAGCTCTGCAAACATTTCTTCTTTGTACAGCTCGCTGACGAGTCGATTTTGTATGACCTCTTTGCTGTGATTAACGAGGAGATGCATGATGGCCTTGGGGACCTGGTCAGCGATGGTTTCACGGACGATGTTGAAATAAGATGAGATAAGGCGCCGAATTAGTTCGGTTTCCATAGCTTCTCGGTCGCTGAGAGCATTTTCGGCATTCTCGGGCTGCTGCTGTCGGCGCTTCGTTAGCAAGGGTGGAGTCGTTGATGACTGGTTGTGTATGACTTACCATTAGTGAGCCATCGCCGTATTCAGACGGAGCGTGCAGGTCGTCCTGTTGGAGCGCTACGGATGGTGACCTGATTTCGCTACGACGGAAGCTTTGGCTGAAGCTGGGTTCGTTGGACTGGCTGAGATGCCGTGGCAGCGTAGAGCTAGGTTGCGGCAGCGGGTTTCCGCTAGAGCCGCCATCCTTGCCGAAGAAGTAGTTGAGGAACGAATCGCGGGCTGTTCCAGTAGGTTGTGCTGTCCGCGGGGGGGAAGCCCCTTGGAAGCCGTTAATGCTTGCTGACAGACTATTTTCTCCACGATGGCCAACATGGGGCGACTGGCTTCGGCCCTGTTTGGCACGTTCTCGAATAGGAAGACCTCGGGATTTTTCTTCCTGCTGTTGTTGCTCGTCTTCTTCGTCAGGGGTTGCTGTACCATTGGCAGCTCCCAGCTCCTTCATCCGCCGTCGTTCGCGTTTCCGCTTTTCCTCCGCCAATGCTGCTTTCTTCTCGTTTTCTTGTTTCGACTGAATGACAGAGGACATGGCTGCGGCGGCGCCAAGGAAATTGGGGTGGTTAGTATTAATGTAAGCTCGCTGGATCGCAATCAGCGATTCGACATAACTCGAGCAAGGTCCAAGTCTCTCTCTTAGCAGATCTGACACAACTTCGATCAGTTTCGCTTGTAGGCGCGGGAATCGGGAAAGTTCGGCAGAACCGCAGGTGTGACAGATTTTGATAAGTTCTTCGTAAACGAGTTCGACGCATCTCTGGCTGGGAATTTCTAGAAGCTTTATTTGAGGCTTGACGAGTAAGTCAAACGCAAGTTCAGGAACAAAAAGACTTGGCCTGGGCCCCGTTGAGTTGCGGATCGCCGTTCTAATGTCAAGGACAGAGAGGTTCTGGGTAGGATCAATCGATTCCAGGGAATTGCCAAAGACGGAGTTGAAAATATAATATATTCTCGCACCTCCACACAGCTCCTTTGTCGAGATTTCCGACGAAGTACCGTCAATTGAAGCAATGAAGGACGAGGCAAAGCGAGTCATCAATTGCAGGATCAACGACCCTCGATGCTCTTTGCCACTGAACTGCTTGTTGCCGTAACTCGCAAGCTCCTGCTGGGTTTGGCCTATCAAAGTATTCAGTCGCGCCTTGATATCTGGCAGCCTCTCGCGTATGTGTGCCATGAGGGTGGTGTTCAAGGTCTTCGCTAAAAACTGAGTACCACATCTGTTGGCCATGTTTCTGTAAGCGGGATGATGCCTAAAAAACTCAGCTTCGGATTTCAAGGCCTCAGTAAGTGATTTCCCGCTTTGGATGTCTTGCTGTGATCGGTTAACAACTCCGATGAATCCCAGCTTCAACGGATAGACACGCCCAGTAAGAATATCTATCGCGTTTGTACCATGGTCCATTAAGTCCAATTTCGTAAGCACACCAATTGTTCTCCGTCCGGTTGGATCAACCTGGCGTGCAAGCTTCAACGCTTCAGAATTGACAAGGTCCACGTTGGCTGGGGAGACGGCAAGGATGATGCTGTTTGGTTTTGCGATGTATTCGGAGATCAGATTTCGCGTCTGCCTTTCAATATCTGATGGTTGATCTCCAATGGGTACCTTGGTCAAGCCAGGAAGGTCGACGAGGGTGAGATTGAGCACATGCGGCGAGAATATCTTTAAATTGATCGGCTGTCTATTGATCCCCTTGTTGTTTCCTGCAATCCTCGCTGTCTCGTTCTCGATTTCTTGCTTGACCATCGCAAAATCGTCGTATTTCCTACCGGGTTGGTGATGAAATTCCGCCCATTCCTGTCCGGGTGCGCTACGCGAAATGTACACACCGTCATTTTCAGGGGTGCCGTCATTCCGTTCGCTGGGGACGTTGATCAGTTGTAGAATCAATGGACGTCGAGTGACGATACCGCTTCCCCGAGGCAGAAAATCTCTTCCCACGATATTCTCGAGGACGGAGGATTTTCCAGAGGACTGCGAACCAACGACAACCTATAATTGCGCAAAACCATCATGAGTCTTTTTTTTTCTTGCGAAGACGCCTACGTTGAGCTGATATCAAGGGGTCAATTTGGTACTCCGAGCTTACAATCTGAGGCAAATCCAAGGAATCGTTTCCAATTGTATTGAAAACCAAGTCCTGCAACTTATTGACGGTAGTAAGCAAATCCTGGCCTAGCGACGCCATCTTGGCCCCGTTTGCCCTTGAGAGATCCGCGAGTATTCCGGCAATAAACACAGAAGCGTCCGGAAGCCCAGTGGACGCGGATTAAGAGCGAGCCTCGCCGCGCGCGGCTTATGAGCACTCGAGTTGCAACCACAGGAAGGGTCGACGAAGAATCTCAATCGGAAAGCAAGCAGTCAAAGGGACCAAGAACCAATAGCCCCTGTCGTCAGGTTGCGTATTTGTTCTGCTGGCACTGCTCGGTTGATATGCCCACTCTCTTGCTTTTCTCATGCGAGGCACGTGACTTTCCATGAAGAGAGAGCGCCAAGAAAATGCACGACCCACAAATGGCTTATATAAGCAGACAGAATGCCCCGGGTTAAAAATGACGTCGATTCGTCCAAGTGAGCGTCCACTCTTAATCTCTGCCAGCAGGATGGAGAGGACTTCATCTACACGGCTTCACGAAGAAGCTCTGGGAGCCGCTACTTTGTTTTCAACTCCGTGAGATTTGGAATATATTTACTAACGCTAGTTGGATATCTTGCAGCCGCTCTCGAGCTGCCTCAGCTGTGTTGATCCATACTCCTTGTCCAGATGACTCGGTCATCATTCCTGGTCAGTTGTTTCGCTGGCCTGGCAGTCTTCCACGGTTGCGTACTATCCTACGAGGATGGGCATCAGGAAGTTCTTGGACAGCCTGAACGAGTTTGGCAGTCTCCTATCCGTGATGCGTGAGCTAGATCACTCTACATTACGCTGCCAACATGGCGGCCTCAGTTTGGTCCTCCAGGTATGCCTTCAAGGAACTAACCGTTCGTTTGGATCTAGTCTTTTGGCCAGTTCCATCATACCAGATGGTTTGTTAGCACCCATAAAGCCTATCTTTTTTATTGTTATTTCTCCCCCTATAAAAGAGTTCAGAAAATCATGACTGTAACTCATCCGACCAGTTCTTGACGACTTTACGCCTACCTTCTCTCTCCTCCTAACCTGGCCTTCCTCGCACACAAGCGTCTCCCTCGGAAACAACATCTCTACTTTGGACGTCAAACATCAGCCTGTCTATCAATTCCACCCGTTGATTCCCAGGAGGCCGCCACTGCCCCATCCTCCAAGAAATCACAGCTACGTCCTCGTCCTCACTGACCCCGACGCAAAGAGTCGCAAAAATCCGAAATGGAGTGAGATGTGTCACTGGATTGTCGCTAATGTCACTACACCCGAATTCAGCACTAACGATAACGACATTGGTGATGATAATCCTTCGCTCGTGTACGGGGAATTGACTGCACAGCATTCACCCCCCAAGATCCTAAAGTCGTACCTTGCGCCCACCCCGCCCAAGGGGACCGGGTTTCATCGGTACGTTTTCGTACTGTTGGAAGGTGACGAGAAGGATTCCCGGAAGCTAAAAACCCCGCCACAACGCAAACATTGGGGTTATCACAAACCGCGGCATGGAGTGCGAGATTGGGCGGGGGAGAATGGACTAAGGGTTGTTGGTGCGAACTTCTTTTTCGCGCAGCATGAAGCAGATTATGAAAAGTAAGCCGCAAGGTTAGGTGTATCGCCGTGGATTGGTTGAAGGAAGTCTCCGTTAGGCGAGGCGCGATAACAGGATTCTTTCCCAGCACGTATACCTCAAATTACGAGGCTTGTGAGACGCAGTCGCGTCCAATTTATGTACAGACGGGAGAATAACCAAGTGCATTCTAAGGAACAAACGCAAGGCACACTCAGGACCAGAATCATGGAGTAAACGAATCATCCGCGAGTCAAGGAATCTGCTTCAGAAAGAGGTGCATCGAGGCTAAAGCTCAAGAATCAAGATATCGAAGATGAGAGTCAGGCAATGTTTCGAAAGAAGATAGATAGCCCGTATTCAAACAAAGCGTTTACTCATCAAGTTGCACATAGTTGGAAGGGAATAGACCAGTCTTTCCGTTGTACTCCCCAAGCCACCAGTGCTCGCCTGCAAATTCCTGCAAGATAGAGGTTAGTACCAAATCTTGCACTGGCCCCGTAAAGAGTGGCTGATCGGATATGATGTCAACTTACAATATTAGTGATCTTCGCACCTTCGGGAAATTCAATTTCGTTGTCCTCTGCAGCCTCATAATCGTAAAGAGCAGTCGCAGTAGGGCGTCCTCCAGTAGCAGCCAACGGGGCGTGATGCTGCTCCTCAGCTTCTTCGGCGTGATGGGCAGCCTGGCCCTCCTCAGAATTCTTGACGATCTCGACATAGTTGCTAGGGAACAAGCCCTGTTCGCCTCGAGCGTTCACACCCATCCACCAGTCATCGTCGACCATGTCGATGTTGGTGACGTACTCGCCTTCACGGATTTCAAGTTCGTCGTCAGCCGACTTGTCATAATCGTACATTACGAGAGCACGGATTCCGCTACCGCCGGTAGGCGCAGTTTGAAGTTCGGGCTCAGGCTGAGCTGGCGGTGGGGACGGCGCGACAGCGCGGCTGGTCACTGTCCCCGCAGCCTGAGATACATCGCGCGCGGGATCGTGAGCTGGTTCTTCAATTTCTTCTTCTCGTGGAACAACATGTGAGAGAGAGTCGACTGGAAGGGCTGGAGGGGGCGTGAATTGCTCCTGGTGGGCATCTGCTACGTGGTCGTCGGTTGATCCCTTGGCCACGGGCATCGCAATACGAATTGGTGAGCCAGTCGGGACCGGAGAAGATGGCTCGGGGGTTGGGGATCGAGGCTGTGGAGGAGGTGGAGGAATATCTTGATGTTGCTCTGCAGGGATATCATCCTGTACACGAGGACGAACAGGCAGATGGGGCGCGGGGGATTCCACAGGCTCTGCGGCGGCTGTTGCTGGTGCTGGTGGTGGTGGTGGCGGCGCACCGCGTTCAAGACCAGCTGACTCTGCGGGAGCACGCATGGGGGCAGCTCCAGCAAACTGTGCCCGAATAGCTGATACCTTTCCTGGTTGAACTTCTTCCGACTGCGGCGGCGCCTCCTCGACCCGGTCTTCTTGGACACCTGCACTACGAGATGACGTTCCAGTGTGGGTCGTCTGGACGGGCGCCCAGGTTTTGCCAGTGTAGGAACTCTTCCATCCTCCACTTGTTTGACTCTGCAATGGTTGTGGCTCCTGTGGAGGAGTTGGAGTTGGGAGGCCTCCACGTTCCTTGGCCTTCTTTTCCGCCCATATCTGTGCAGGTGTCTTACCACCTTCATCTGCAAAGGTGCGACTAGCACTGCCCACAGTAGGGGTGGGTTGCAATGGCTTCGCTTCGAAACTCCCGGGAAGAGGGGCTTTCGTGCCAGTGAATGTTGTACTAGCGCTCCACTTGTTGGTAACCTTGGGTTTAGGCAATGTCGTGAGACGTTCGGAGGCCTTAAACACAGCAGAACGCTCTGCAAGCGATTTGGGCTCGTCACCACCGCCAGATCCGCCGGTCACGGCAGGAGAGATGCCGCGTGGTGGCGACACTGTACTCTCAGGAGTGCTGCCCTGTGCCTTCGCCCTGATTGCAGCGATATCGACTTTCCCAACAGGTTCATATGCTCCCTTCACTGGCTCTGGCCGTTCATCAACGACTTGTCCAGATTCACGCGCTTGACGTCGAATTTCAGCAATGTCCACTTTTCCCACGGGCTGATAACCTCCTTTGACGACGTCAGGTCTAGAAGCTTCTTGGCTTCCAACGGAGGACACTGTGGCATCCTTTTGCGACCGAAGCTCATGTATATTGACCTTGGTAGGCTGGTACGCCGGTTTTACTTTCTCCAGCTGCGTCCTCGTCACTGGTGGTGCGTCAGGGCCCCAGCCGTCGTCGTCAACCTCATCGCGTTTAGGACCTGAGGTTTGACGAGGATTGGGACTTCGCTGGACTGAACCAACGGTACGGGATGGTGTGAACACCGGTTTTGATGCTACGCTAGGTTTGGGAGCGGCACTGGGAGGGGGAACGGTCCCAGCTGAGTATTTGGAGCCGGAGGAGTCCGCGACTTTTTGAATGATGCCTTCAGGGGTTAGATCCCGGTCTGAGCGGGCTGTGATTTGCACATGATAGCCCTGGTGGAAGTACTTGTCAGCACCCAGGAGGTGATGACAATCGAAATAGAGCGGTAAAACTTACATGGAGGATCTGGGATACGGCAGCGAGATGACTGGTAAAGTAGCCTTTGGTCCGTTCAGGGACCCCTTCACCACACCACGCGATGAGCACGTTCTTCGGTAAGCCGGTGTTTGGGTCCTTGACTTTCACAAACGCAAATTGTATTCTTCCGTCGGAAAATTCTTCGATGAGGTCCTCCAGTTCTCCTTCTACTCACACGTACAGGTCAGCCACTGCCCATCACCTTACCTCATCCGTTACTCTAACTGAGTTGCAACATGGGAGATAACCAACCTCCACTGCTTTGCACTTTCAATACGCTTTCCTTGTTAACGGAGCTCTGCTGAAAAGCGCTAACAAGTGGCGTCGAGACTGAGAAGACAGCCCACTGGCCATATGTTGGGGATGAAGCACCAGCTCCGGTGGGAGCGGGAGCATCGACAACAGACCGGTAGCTTCTGGCTATGGAGGGGCCATTCGACGAAGTGTTCAGCGTTGCCATGATCGGAGAATGCTAACTGCTCAAACTTCGTGGTTGTCGTCCTTTGCCGTGTCCTCGAGGGACGTTGTATCGGATCCGCTTAACGTTGCCTGCAGACAAACGTTATCAGGGTGAGTAGTAGGCCTCTTAGGTGCCAGGCTACACAGTGGAAGTCTGGAGAAATACAAGAAAACCAAAAGGCACTTCACTGGGGGAGCATACAGAATTAATACTAAACCGAGAGTAGGTGATATAACAACTTAATGAAAGATTTCAAGGGTCCAATAACAAAGAACAGGATGTTAATGTCGTTCATTGGTGTCTTCTTCCTGGAGAGAATGTCGTAACCTGTAACTGGTCCTTTTTCCCAGGCTCCACGAGTTTCGCCCACTCCGTCTTTCCAAACACACCATCAGTGCTGTAGCCATGACTAAACTAACGTAGTCTATCACCTAGTCGATCGCTTTTCCACAACTAACAGCACTTACGAGTAAATTATTCAACAACTATATAGAAAATATACCTAATTACATTATAGATTATTCCGTATAAGCTGAGAGCATGTACGAGCAGTATGTCCCACTATATTACACAAACTACACCGTGGTGGTGCGCGCTTTTGTGGCTGTGACTCAGGCTGCTCAACCACCCCTYCTTGACCTTCATTGAGCCTTCGTACGYGATCCATCCCTTCTTGGACAGTMAAACCCTCTCCCTGGCTTACGTACRTGCGACGTCTCTCCCGCTTCCTCATTTGTTTGGCATTTGCAGCTCTTAATGCCTTGTTTTCTGCTGCCAGAATAGCAGCATTGTGCATGGCCATCCGACATCCCTTGACCAGCTTATCCAGAGCTCGAGTAGTCGGGCTGGGTGGACTCTGCGTACGGCGCTTGAGGTATTTCTTGATCTTCTCACTCT
>FQSS02000398.1:6561-30140 GCA_900128795.2 Malbranchea cinnamomea
ACCAGTCGTTTCATTTTGCGAAGGTTGGCAGCTTCGATACGAAAAAAGCGCAGAAAGGCTGCAATCATCGTGCGTCCGTCAAATCTACTCCCTCTTGTCAAGCCTACCAATTCATGGCGACTCGAGCGACATTTTCCCGCCACCTATATCCCGTCCACAAAACCTTGGTCCGAAGAGAAACAAAGACAGCAGCTTACCGTTTCTATCTTTCCCATGGCTTCTTCCTCTGCCGCCTTTAAACCTTCCTCCAATACATCCACGTCCAAACCCTCGTCATCCTCCGGCACCCCTCTCAGCCTCCCCGCAAACCCAGCATCATCAAATATTCTACAGGCAAGATAATATGTCGGCCGCACCATCCACACGCGCCTCGTGACCGCCGGATCCGTGAAGACCTGCAGCATGCACGCCAAGTTCTGGCTCGCACCGCCTGTGATGCAGATGCGGTCCGCGCTCACGGGGCCCGCGACCGGGTCGTAGAACGAGGTAAGCCACGAGGCGATCTCGTGCCGGAGACCCGGGTCGCCTTCGTCGGGCCCATAGCCCAGGGCGGGAGCGGAGAGGGAGGGATTGCTGAGGACGTGGGTGCTGGCGGTGGAGAGGGCGGAGGTGGGGTGGAGGGAGGGAGAGGGCCAGCCGCGGAAGAGGTTTATGGGAGGCTTGGACGTTGGCATGGTTGCTGGATCAATATTTCATTCTATTATTATCAGCTTATTGGTGAATAGACGTCGTTGGTCGTGACGTCGGTATGGCTTGGCCGCCTTTACTTGCAGTATTTGATGTTTGGCGGAGGAATTGGGGGGAATTATCGTAGTAGTAAGTTGTTGCGTGTTTGGTTCTGTGTCAATGATTGGCACCGACTTAGCTAATCCGTCGTGCACGATTTGCATTTCTCCGTAGTTTTCGCTTAATGCCACGACCAGGGGTTATCCGCCTTGAACCGATTGTCATTTGTGTGGGAAGCAAAGCCAATCGCATCGAAGAGCCACGGCACGGTCAACGTTTGGTTGAAAGTTGGAACCGAGGGGCAAAAGTAAATAGGGCAGAATTGTAAAAGATAAAGAATGTACTCTGTGTCAGTTGTCAAATACCAGACCCATACAGAGAGTACTCAGAACTCGTTATTGAAGACTATTCTCTTGTTCCTTGTGCCATGTAGTAGTGTTTCCAGAGGATCAAGAAAAACCACCATAATCGAACAGTGTACACTAAAATGGGAAGTTCATTACCCGATATTCCTGTCAACGAAAGATGAGAACTTTTTTTCCCCTTGAATCCACTGGAGATCTTACCTACCGCACAAAGGAGGATGGGCATCCGTGCAGCCCTCACGACTTGGGAACAACAAAGCCATTGGCGAGGAAGGGTCGAATCATGGACGCATATACATCAACCACGACAGTCCTGGTCGCGTTGGGGCTGTGACAGGGACTCTGGCGCAGTCGGAGGAGCCTTGGTAGCGATGCCAGCTAGCCCAACTGAAAAATTCAAGTGAGGCTGCGATCATCGATGACACCTTTTCGTTGCTGCGCACTTTGCGACCATCCCTGATCAACCTGGAGCTGGCATGCCCCACCGGGATAAAGGATACCCCGTAGTGTACTCTGGTATGCACACGATTGGAAGGGCGAATGGATCGGGAGATGCGCGGATGTGCTAAAAATAAATCATTTGAGCTACGATTTGCTTGTGAAATCATCAACCATTTGAAGAGAAATATTACCACAGATCTTAACGCCTTTTATGGACTGAACCATATGACGCCGTTTTACTGAGTTGTGGGCTGTGGTGAATTTAGTACTGCTTTACTACCCTTTTGTAAGATCATGAGTACCAGCTTATACATTTGACCAGTGTGAAGAGAAGATGCTTCAGTTAAAATAGGAAGCTCTGAACATGGGAAAATGTATTGGACGATTCTCAAAACTTCGGTGTAGGTGGGTTTTTTTACGGAATCGTCGGATGTTTCGAAACTTTGGGAGTCAGCCATGGGGTTTAAAAAAATACCGTAGTTACTGTCAGACGCACACAAGAAGAGCTTGCAAAAGACCTCCCATCTGACTGGTACATAATCAAGCCATCCCTTTTATTTACAAGCAACAGACTCATATATAGATACGGATGGTATTAACCCTTGTGAGAGGAAGCAGGAAAAGAACGTGCAGGAAATTAATCAATTCCTTTTAGCATTCCAAAAGCCACAGGGTCCAAATCTGTGGATTTGCCCTGACTCCTGAGGCTATCGCCGCAGAATTGTCTTTCCACTCCTATGGATCGGCGGTGACTTGTATTCATGATCCAATAATGCCATTGTGAACCCTCCTAAAGTCCAGTGCCCTCCAGTGAAAAAGCCACATTCTTGAGGGACGTGACAGTTCGTCGCACAGGCCGGTGTGCTCGTCGAGCATCTTGCCTCAACAAGACGAATGCTAGCAAGAAAAAGCGATGTGCTGCACGCTTTCCAGAAAGCTCCGAATCCATTGCGTTTATATATGTAGTAATAATAAACAGACTACGTGTCCCAACTGCACATAGCCTTTCTTTTTCCCCTGGCGAGACCAAATAGTACACCCACATTTACTTTTCTCCCTTTCACCTCTTTTAACTCCCTGCTTTGTCAACTCTCAACCCTTCTTTTGTCTTTCGCCAGGAACCGCCCTTGTGTGGTGCGTGGAACATAGAAGAGCTTTCTCCATCAGAGAGTTTCCAGGTTTCAGTGACGCTCTTGCGGCTCCACCTTGCTCGGGATCCCTGTTTGGTGCCGCAGGGCACCGCAGCAGCGAGGACGCTTGGCTCATCGGAACTTCGACTGTCCGGTCGTTCACATCGAGGAGGAAAAAAGTCTCGAAGAGAGAAGGCGTGGTTCTAAGCATCGGCGAATCACTGCCACAGCCGCAGAATACGAGGCTGATACTCCAGCGCCAGGCGGGGTTCGCGACTGGTGGAACGGATGAGCCTCAGCCTTGTCCCATCGTGTGGCTTCACATCCATTTTGCCCACTTGTTTTTCTGGTCCTGAGCCTTTCCCGGTTTTGTCTCCAGCTCCTCTCTTGATATCTCACGATAGCTGCGGTCCAAAGCAGCGGTTCCGTGACCAAGAGCTTTGCTGAGAGATGTTGTTTTGGGAGGAGGCCGCGGATCGTACTACCCTAAGCCAAGCAACTCTTTTGATCCTTGCTTTGCCTAGTTCAACTTCCACGCCAACCTCCGAACCATAGAACCGCTACGTTTGACGCTGTCAGAAAAGATGCCCTCGGGTTCAGCAAGATCAAAACGACTGACCTCCTTGTTCCTGGGCAAAGGGGAGAAGAACAATGATGGTAAAGACGAAAATGGTACTCACTTCCGTACCAACTCAGGGAACATTTCTCTGCATAGTACACCTCCGGCGTCGTCACATTTGTCGACCCCTGGTCCGAACCACCTTCGCCATGCTACGTCCGCACAGAACCTCAATTCCGACTCAGACATACGCAGTTCCAAAACCTGGAGGAACGTGTCCGCTCCCGTCCCTGGAGACACCTCGAAAGACGAATACCTTGTCCCTCCTCCATCTCTTACCGCACTAAACCCTGATCTGCAAGACTCCGGCGACGCCCACCGGAGACGACAGAGCTGGGGAGGTATATCGAGCTTGGCCGCGAGTTTAAGTCGTCCCGGGTCTAGATCTTCGCTACCACCGGAATCCCGTCCACAAACGCCCAATGCATCCTCGAGGTTGACAAAAGGGAGGAGTTGGGTTTCAGGAAAGTTTCTTTCAAGCTCCGCCGAGGCTTCAAAACCAAAAAAGGAGGAGGTGAAGGCGTGGATCGTTGGGGGGAGTCAGGATATACCGTACGACGTGCACCGGTTAGCTGCCGCTGAAAAAGTAAGAGGTGTCTTCTGAGAGAATATATGACGATCATCGCTAACCACCATGTTTCCCTCACTCTAGGTGCCCGAGCTATGGGACGACCAGGCTGATACCTACGTTTACCTATTTCCGCAAAAGACCGGAAAACCAGCTTCCTTCAAGGTGGACTCGGCACTATTCGCTGATTCTACTTCCCTCACCTTCATGGCTAGGGGTGCAGACGCTTCTCAACCCAACTGGCCGTCACGAAGTGGTGCCCCGCAACTACACCTCTCGAACCCGACATCACCGTCCTTGGCTGATTCACCCCAGGCTGGTCCATACGAAGACTTTAGCGGCTCTGAGGGGCAGGTGTCTCGAGATGACTTCTCAGAAGATGCGAAACAAGAACTTCACCTCTACCTTCCCATCCCATTTGACAGTGATGTTTCAAGCGACCAACCAGTGAGTCACCCCGGCGACATTGACCTGTTAGTCTTGTTTCGCAACCTGTTTGCGTTCCTCATTGGCCAGTCCTTGGTTGCCACCCCGCGCTTTCCTACCGTATTTGATGTCTTTTATGAAATTGCTGGTGTTTTAAGTCGTTTTGAATTCTCAAACCTGGATGGGTCCACATTTGGAGAGATTGCAAATACGAGCTTCGGATGTTATTGTGACGAATTGGGTATATTCGACGTCCGGAAGGATACGGATAAGATCTTGAACGCGATCATTCTTGGTGAGCGAATGCGGTATCTGCCACTTTACCAGGAAGGTTATGTCCATGGTGTCGGCAAGCTGGAGGAAATCAGAGATATGAAGACCCACAAATACTCCATGATCTCCCCTCTTACACAGAAACGGCTTGAGAGAGGATACCTTGATCTTGACAACCGCCTGAGAACGATCCGACTTAAATTGGAAGATTTCGACTTTCCCTCCCTTTTCTCGGGCATTGCGAACTCCAATATGATCAATGAAGCCAAGGTAGTAAGATTCAAAAACTGGAAGAGTGCTTACTTGGCGTTCAGAAAACATATCCTCTCATACTATCGAGCGAAATATGGCTCGTGGCCCCCAAAAGCCAACTCAAAAAAGAACCAGTTTGAGGAAGGCGGCCTCAATCGACTGGTGCTAAACGAACTATATCGGGACTTCGCAGATCTGTATGACATGCTTGTTGACAGAACGTTATTGACCACTCGGTCGGCCGACATGACCACCGTGGAACTGGGAACGGAGGACGGAGACGTGCAGGAGTCCCTTGCTCGAGCGTTACGCCAAGTGATGAGCGAGTACGATCGGAGCACGCCGCCAGTGCAACCTCCCGTTCCATTCGACTTGCCTCAGCTGCCCAATATTCAGACAATACGCAGAAAACAACTCGATCCCAAGAAACTGCGCAAAGAAAGTGGCAAGAGGCTGTCAAGCGGTGAAGTTAACGAGATTCTTCTGAGCACGTACAATCACCAGAGCATGAAACCAACTCAATTCTTAGAAGAGTTTATCCGATTTGAACGCCGCGTTGGCAGCGGGAAGAGCTGTGATGAGTTGATAGATAACCGTTGCGGGCAATGGATATTTTTGTATGCCGTCATTCAAGCATTGCCCATGGTCGTAGTTGATGCGGTTGAGGTGAAATACACCGAAGGGGTTGAGTATTTTCTCTGCATTCCTCCACGGGGCGGCTGCCCATGGTGTCAGCATGATAGCAAGCCTGCCAGAAGTTGGTTCGGTGTCTCGGGGGGGTCTGGTGTGGTGAGTCTCCCTTCCGATCTGGTCACCCACGGAGTCGAGGGTATCTACCGGCGAAGCCATTGCTGGCAGGTTGCAGCGAAATGGGCTACTGAGCGTGGAATGTTCTATTCTGCCATGGATCATCTTACCATCGACTCTGACCAACAAACTACGACGATGCCACCTCCACCACTGTCCGCGACAGAGTCATCCTCGGAGAGACAAGCTTCGTCATCCCTTGTGACACCAGGGAATGTTACACCACCAACCCTTTCCCTTGCGCCGCCACCCGCATTGGGAAGAGCAGGGAATCGGTCATCTATTCACATTGGCCTAGAAGCGTTGCCGCTTCCACCTGGGGTCACGCCAATGGACCGCCCTCCGCGTTCTGTCAGTCACAACCCGAACCTCAGTTTTGACCATATCTTGGAGCAAATACCCAAGACCGGAAAGAAATGAACGACAGGGATTTCCAACCTACCTGGCCGTTCTTGGTTTTCTCACCTGGGTTTTGGGTGCCTTGGCCAAATCGCCAGCCTTCAACTGGAGTGAACAATTGCTGCAACCGACAGGCTGACCATTCGATGATTCCTAGGGTGGGACGTTGAAACCCACAAGTGCACTCACGTTTTTTGGTGTTATGCCATCTATCTGCTGTCCAAATATCGTCTCTTCCACTAATATCCTTATTTTCGTCTTTCATTTCCCTCTCTCCGAGTTCTGAAGCGACCGGTATAAGACATCTGAGCGTTTCTGAGGGTTTAATTTACTTTCTCCTTCATCCTTGTATCTCTTCCCCTCTATTGCCTTTACTTGTACTTGTTCTTCTTCTTCTCTTTCTTTTGTTTGTTTGTTTCCTTATCTCATTCCAGGTATTATTGCATGCATGAGTTATCAGGGAAGTGAAACAGTGGGTTTCATGTCCTCTTAAACTGCATATGCCCTTAGTTTGGTTTTGAGTTCTCGGCTTTGGTTGATCTCCCTTTCTTCTATTTGTTTGCATCCGACTGCTGTAATGCTCAATGGGGGAATAGAGGAATGCATGAAAATTGAAGCCATAGTGCTGGACGGTAAACAACAGTCCTTCCTTCTGGTGGTGACTTTAGGTATCCCTCGCGACAAGTGGCACCGTTGCTAGATGGCAAGATTTGCCTCTGAATCGCCGTGGAATTTGAGAAGTGCATGGGCAGCAGAAGCACTTTTGTGATACATCGCGAGCAGATGCTCTTGTGCCATCAGAATGAAGGAGATGTCTTGTGCAAGTTGGGGGTGCCTGGTTGAGTTCTAGGGTGAACTGGTGTACTGTAGTACTTGATGCCAGAGGGGTGGGAAGTGATGGCTCTCTGGTAACTTCAGTCAGGTTAGACAATCTTCCATTCTTCAGGGAGGAAAGTTGATCTCTCCGACGATAGGCTAAAGTCGCAGACTGTGTCCACAAACACGGGTGAGAATCATCAATTTCTCTGCAACACAACGTGCTAATTACATAGTACTACTATTATTGTGAGTGTGGAGTAGACTAACCCGAATGAGATACGAAAACATCTACGGAAGTCTAATGCATAGCATGAGATGGGTCAAAATTTGAACACCATCTCATCAACCACTAGTGGTAGACCACTGTACACACCTCAGCCTCTCACTATTCTATTATATCTTTATCTTCCTCTGTATGGACTGTCTAGTCATTGCAATGTGAGGAGAACACTTGCTTGATCTCTTGCTCAGTCTTCTACTAGGTCTTTTGCTAGGTCTCTCGCTAAGTCTCTCTACGGCTTTCCATACGAATTTTGGCGGATTGTACTCTATAGACTGCCGTCAGATCGTCACTGAAACTCTTCGACCCGAATCGCCGATCCATGTCATACATTAACTCAGAGAAGTGTCTCTGGTCGTATAATTGAGTTCTACGAGCAGATGACTGTTGACATTCCACGATGATCGATCGGAAATTGAACCGTTGATTGATGCGATGCCAACGCCTTCATCCGAGGAGAATGATCAGGGACGATAGCATTTGAATGTTATGATGCGGCACACGACAGTGGGGTGATTCAATTATGTATGTGCTTTAATCAGTCGATCCCTGCTCGGGATCTCGAGCGTTTTCGTTCTTTTCCATCTGGACTTCTGGGAATTTCGGCCCGTTTCAGATCAGAATGTCCCTCCTGATACAAGTCAACAACCTTGCTCCATCTCCCCTTGATACCCAAATCCTCGGCATCCCAATTGAGAACGGTTTGATGATTAGGTACTTGAGTGACAGAACCCTGTTGATGCTTTCTGATGACTTGAGAAATCCGTAAATTACTACTTTATCACCGGAGGGATGATCTTGGCGCGCAAGAATGAGCGGGTTTGCGGGGCCATCTGTGCCGGAATGCGATGGTGAGATCTGAACTCCTTGTGAGACTGAAAATACATCTTGAAAGGGTCTTCCCCTCTGCAAGATGACCCAAGCATTTGGCTTATGGCCAGAAAACAAACTGATGACCTGACGGGCGCCTTTCTACTATTGTCGCTGGATCTTCTATGAGTCTTCTCTGCACTGCGACGGCCTAGGTGAAAATTGACATGGAGCTGCCAAATACCAACATTCAGGGCCGCCATATCCAGGACCATGATACTGCGGAATCGGTGATACCACACTGGGGATACCCAGAGAGGGTGATGCCCTGCGCGAACGATCCCGGAACGTGCGAATATCTAGATGCAGTGTACTGGATGCACGATGTCTCCATGCTTTATACGTATGCGTCCAGCCTGATATAACTCACACCATCTCATCTCCTGTGAACATGAAGCTTGTGGTTGTTGCTGATATGTTTTCTTCTGGTCTTGCAGGTTCATCATGTGGGCCGTTATTGGCGGTATCCTCTTCATCCTTGTCGCTGTGAGGATCGCGAAGCCGCGGAGGACCATCACACAGAGCTTGGAGCCTGAGGCTCAGGTGGCCTACAGCAAAAGCTTGCATGTCAGGGCTTGGGGCACAGTCGGCGCATTCTGTCGGCGCAGACTTCTTCCCGAGTCCCTTCATTCCATCTTCGGGCATGTCACTCGACTTCAATTGCTCGTCCTAGCCGCCATCCTAACTTACTTGTTGATATTCTCGTGCGTCTCGTTGGCTGACTGAAAAGATTATGAGGGAAACTGACGAAATTGCATAGACTGATCGGAATAGTATACAAAACTTGGATAACTCCTATCGAGGGTTCGACCTTACACAACACACGAACTGGTCTGGGTGGCTTTGCTGACCGAGTTGGAGCCCTTGCGTATGCTTTGACGCCCCTAACAGTTGCACTCTCCACACGAGAGAACTTGCTGTCCCTGATTACCGGTATACCCTATCAGCACTTCAACTTTCTGCACCGATGGACGGGGCGAATCATCTTCATACAGTCGTTCCTACACACTTTAGGGTGGACCATCATTGAAGGCAGACTATACCAGCCGCAACCCAGAGTGTATACGGATTGGATATCCCAGCTGTATATGGTCTTCGGTATTATTGCCCAAATACTGATAACTTTCCTCTATCTGTTCAGCATCAAGCGGGTTGTCCGATGGACTGGCCATGAGTTCTTCAGAAAATCGCATTATATCGCTGGTATACTCTACTTGGGTGCATGTTGGGGTCATTGGGACAAGCTTGCTTGTTGGATGATCGCGTCCATTGGTGTGCTCTTCCTGGACAGGGGGTGCCGACTGCTGCGAATGCTGCTGATACACTTCAAGTTAAAGGATGACCGTAATGGTAGAGCTACCCATTGGTGAAGGTTTCGGATAAAAATGAATTGCTAACTCTGTCTGCAGGAATTGGGTTCAAACCCGCCCAGGGTAATATCATATCCTTTGATGATGGCAGTGACGGAACTGTTGTCCGCCTAGAGTTCGTCCACAGACATCCTTCCTGGACAGCTGGGCAACACTTCTTCCTCTGCTTCCCGGAGCTTAACATCTGGCAGTCCCACCCCTTTACTCCCGCGTCTGTTCCGACAAAGGAATCTCTAGACCAACGACATCTGTATATTGTGCGGTGTCTTGGTGGAGAGACCGCCCGGTTGGCGACTCTTGCTAGCAAGACCGAACAGCGTTCAACGCCGGTCATTCTCACAGGCCCATTTGGTGGCAGTGTCCTAGACAGGACAGCTCCCAACGTCTTGGTAATAGCAGGCGGAACCGGCATCTCGTTTGCCCTTCCTATGGCAGCGGCAGCCGTACAAAACTGTGGCGTGACGTCTCGCGTTGAACTTGTCTGGATCATTAAACACGCACGCAACATCGATTGGGTGGAAGCTGAACTGGACGCCTTGCTATCGTCAAGCCCTGCCGTCCTCAGCGTCCGGATCTTCGTTACTCGAGAATCCGCCGATACCAGTTTGACGAAGGATTGGGAAGCCAACCTTGTGGACAAGGAACATCCTGCTTCTCGAATGTCAACAGGCATGTTTCACAACCGAGATACCGCCCACGTGGAGTGGTTAGCCGACCATCATCCCGACATAGACGAGGTGTTACAGCACTTCGTTCATAGGTCACGAGAATCAGGGGGTAGAATACAAGTTCTTGCCAGCGGGCCAGCAGAGTTAGGCCGTGACCTGCGTGACGCTGTCGCAAAGGCGAATGATGCCAGCAAAGTGTGGAAAGGAATAGATAGCTATGATGTTGGATTGTACTGGGACAACAGGTTTTATTAGTGTCAGTTCACTGTTAAGACCTATAATGCAACGTGAGAATCTCCACATTGTTCTGCTTTGATTCTGAGCTTCAAGCTGGACCATTGCTCAAGGTGTCGGAGATTATTCTGCAATAGCAACTTCGATTCCTGCATTGGACGACAACCTCAGTTCCAGATACAATTTCTCGCCTGTGTCGATGGGCAGCTAACTTGTGCTCGCAACCGGCGGTTCCGCGCAAATAATTTTGCGCGTGGCACCATCCAACAACGTTCAGGTGAGATAGTACTAGTTGTGCTGGTAGTCTTCAGCCGTTCCTGCTCTTTACTTCGTTTGTCAAATGTGTTGCCCAAATCGCTACGTTATGGAGCACAGTAGGTCTTGACGAGTTAGGCAGCGTCACCAACATCGCGAAGATGGAGGCGGTGAACAAGGAGCTCTGCAGGACGGAGTTCCTTGTCGAATCTCCCGATGGGGTTAGTGAGTTAACTAGTTAAGTGGGAGGGGTGTTAGTAACCAAGTGACTGATCAAAGATGGGATAAAATGTCGACAGGGTCTTGGCGAGTTGATCCCAATTGCTTCTGCCGCTGACTGAAGTTGTTCTGTCAAAATGCAAAATTCGGGGTGAAGATTTCATCCAGACCCCAGATGCCAAAGGCCGACGCAACAAGGCGTAGCCTTATGGACAGGCTGGTCTGAGTCCGTCCAATCCTTCGTCTCGCTAGCTCCACAGCTCGATCCAGAACTTCTGACGTGAGAAACCCTGACTTCCATCCTCAAGCTTGGGATACTTCGCAAGTCGATAATGTTCGCTCATAACACAGCTGGAATGGAGGTCTATGCGAGGACATGCCTTTTGTCGTCGACCCTTCACGCCTCAAGACTACCTAGTAGTTTCAGTCGCTCCGCGAGAATCGCCTCTTTTGCACTCGGGAATGGTAGTAAGCTATGAAATAGCACGAGATCTTCGGAGAGCAACTCGTCCCCTTAACACGCGACACCGCTTTGAACAACAGAGCACACCATGCTTCCTCTGCCTCTCCAAGACCGTACGACTACAAAGAATTTCAGTAATTAACAAGTTGAGATCCTTCGGAGAGGCTGAGTTTCTTGGCGCTTGTCCCGTGCATTCATCCTGGAAAGACGGCGCATGATTGCAACGGTGCCACGCCCACCTCGAGCAACAGCGGTTTGATTCCCCCCGCCAACTGTCACTCTGTCAATCCTTTGGCCCCAGTTGCCGTGCTGCCAAGACAACGGCGCGAACTAAGCCTCCAGGAACCAACAGGGGACTCGTGCTTTTTGGAGATGGCTTTGTTTTTGGCCCGGCATGCTGTTGTTAGGCTTGTCCGAACAATGTACGGAATTTCCGTTCCATGGAGCTCCAGAACCACTGCAAACAGTTGGCTTTCTGTTTGAAACTCCACGATTCCGATGGCCCTCCGACATTGGGAAGGAGGGCCACGGCGCTGCCACAGCCTTTGTTGAATCCTTCTAACAAGGGTTGGTCTAGCCGTGCTCGCATTAGGCTGTTGGCATGGAAAAAACTGCGAGTCAAGACGGGGTGATGGTTCAGTTTGCGAAATATTTAAAGAGTCCAGCGTCAGCTCCACGTTCCGTTGCTGAGTTTCTTTTTTGAGCCCCGGGTACACACAGCGCGGAGTAGGTCTTTCTCGACTCTGTTGTTAGGCAAGATGAGAAGCTCAGGGCTATCACCTCTGTTTCTGCTCTCTTCACTATGCCTCAGCCTGGCTGGTTCTTTAGCTGCTGCAGAACATAGACTCCCAGACTTTGGGTCTCGCAGCGTGAAGCACTTATCGCCGGCTTCTCTTTCCCCAACGGTGTCGAGGCAACGTGGCTCTTGGACGAATCTGCTGCAGCAAAAGGCAAGCTTCGACTTCATTGACGCGAACGATGCAACCCATCCAGACTCGACTTTCGTCACTCGTTTGACAGTTCAAGGCAAACACGAAGTCTTGGCGCTGGAGGACCTCGACGGCGATCTCCTCGGCGTGACTTGTTCGGAATCAAGCATCGAATTGGCGTTCAATTCTGCTAAGACACTCGAAAAAGTTGCCAGGACACTGGAACCAGCAACCCCCTTTATTATTGTCACATCCCACCATGGCTGCAACAACGACGATGAACGAGCACCTCATCTGTAAGAGCACGCCAGCTCCTAGTATTATTGCGGCCAAAGCTCATCTCATTGGTTTAGGATCACCAATGTTACGGTCAGGAAGGGCGATAAATTGGCGATCTTATCAAAGGAGAGCGTTGAATGGAACGAAGCTTTTACCAGGGCAGAAATCTCATTCTCCCGCCAACCCCAGCTGGGTGGTTTGCAGAGACGATACGCCAATCAGAAACGCCAGGATACAGAACCAACTCCGCCACAAGGGGAGCCGGATAGAGCTTTTCCTACTGCTGAGGTGACCGCTTCAGCTGTTCCAACTGATAGCGCCACCGAGTTGAACTTCGAACTCCTCGATCAGGCAATTCTGCCGCCTGACTTTGCCGGTGCAGATCTTCTTCCTTTGCCTCCGTTGTAAGTTACCTTATTGGCGGTCAGGATTCTATATCTCTTTTTTTTTCCCCCTTCTTATTTGCTAACTTTAACTATTCTCGTGTCTTAGCCCAGACGGGGTGACGTTGAAGTGCAAGAAATGCTCGCTAGAGGGTGAAATAGATCTTAGTGCGGGCACGTTCGAGTTTGAGGAAGTAGATGACTTCATTGACGGCATCAACAATACGATCAATTTCTTTAAGCACGGAGCCGTTCAACTCGACGTCGATGGCCTGTTCGCCCACATTGAGCTCGCGTTGGAGTTTGATTGGAGCGTAGGGCTGTTCAATTATTCAGTTCCACTGCCAACAATCCCAATGTCTCCCTTTTCTGTGAGTATCCCTTCAATCCTCAAGTCCACAAATAGAGAAACTAAGTCTCATGTCATAGATCCCGGGAGTTGCGGAATTTGGAATCATATTCAACCCGCAAATCTTGATCAACCTAGACCTGAATCAGGCGATGGAATTCTCGTACGGTTTTAACATGTCGGTGCGTATCCCTTGAAGAACCCCACCAGTCCAAGAAAAGAGGTTGACATTGGCTATTCAGGTTCCGGATAATTCTGGATTTACCATTGATATAGGGGATCTTGGAAACTCTAGCATCACTGGCTTGTAAGCTCCTTTCCATCCCCTTTTTTCCTGCTACTCATTACGAACGTGCTAACAAAATCGTGCCAGCGGGGATACCACTTTTCACGCCCTTCCTTTCCAGTCGTCTGAAGGTATTACGAGTTTAGTCTTCACCTTGAGCTTCTCGCCCGAAATCTTGCTTGGCGTGCGGTCCAGCATTGGCAAAGTAAACGGTGGTGTCGGCGCCTTCTTCAATCTTCCCTCCGTGACTGTCAACGTCACCCAGCTTGATGGAGTCGACCACAATTGCGAGCCGGTAGCTGAAACTGAGGACGAGTCGGAAGATTCCGAAGGAGACGACCTGGAATCCGTTATCGATAACCTGATTGGGGACTTTACTCACATTGTTCCTAGCATCGAGCTCAATCTGGGTCCTCTAGCTCAACTCGAAGTTGGCATTGGCGACTGGGACACCTCCCTTGCAACCGAGCTCACCGTCGTTTCAACTGTATTTACCCTTCCTACAGCGTGTTTGGCATTTGATCCCGAGAATGGCGAGTATCAGCCAGCTGAGGCCCTGGCTACTTCTGCCGCAGAAGACAGTCAAGAAGACAGGGAAGATGGCGGAGATGGCGGAGATGGCGAAGACGGAGAAGGCTCAGACGATGGCGATGGGGAGGGAGGTACAGGTGCTGCCGGCAGAGTAAGCGCCGAGGAATCTCGCGTATATCTGTGGCTCTGTACAGCCCTAGCATCCCTTTTTGTTGTGGTTGGGATAGGGTTGTAGGCTGCCCTAAGACTCATCTCATCTCGAGTCTGAAGCTGCGGCACTACTCTCGTAAAGGATTTTGATGGCTTTGATGCAGGAGACTGGCGGTTTTATTTGTTGGGAACACAGGGACTATCTGGTTGTTGTCTGTTTGTATGCACTAATACCGTGATACCATTGCATATACCTGTTGGATACAAGGTACTATACTCTACTTAGCAAGGTCATTCTGAATACGTGCCGAAAAGTTCAAAGGAACTGGTACTACATAGCAGTACTATGTGTTACATGCAAATTCACGCAAAATCTAGGAGCAGCAGGAGAGATAGTATCAAGTAGTACTAGAAGAGTCTGGTCTCTGACAGTACTTACTAGTACCGTTGGAGATTTGAGCTGGAATTATCGCGGACCTGGCAGCTGTGAAATCGTGGCTCAGTCCTCGCTCAAAAAAGCCGTTTGGTTGGTTGGATTAGCAGTGGAGCGGAACAAAGGTTATGGTGCAGTCACCATCCGCCCAGCCAACTCCCAAGTTCTGATCTCTTCGTTGGTAGACTTCTACCATGCGCTCCTAGGACTGTGCAGTGGCGACATCGCTTTCTGACCAATCGGCGAGTGTGAGTCATGAAGAATCAGGTACAGAGCACATACGCTGGATCTTCCCTGTAAGTCCAATACTGAAGAGACTGGATTGATCTTGAAGAATTAGAGTTGTCTGCTGCCTCGCAGGTTTATGGAATACGATGATACTACTCCAAATGTCGTCGGTTCTCCTAAGAGTCCTAATCAATCTGACTGAGTCATCTCAGCCGACAGCAATCTTTGCTTGGGATTCATTGAACCTCTGCGGCGCATCTCACAGAAGGATGTCGTCGTACAGCGGGAAAGAAGACTTATTCTGCTCTGAACTTACTATTATTGACCTGACTCATGGAGGTCAACTACAGTGACAGATGCGGATCATTATTGTGTCCACTAACGTCTCTTTGCAATGCTCTGCCACTTACGATGTCGCTGTCTTGGGCATTCAAGCCAATGGACCCGCCATTGTCCAAGTCAAGGTCTGCCACTGACCATTACAACAACCATCCAAACATCGAGAGTTACCATATTATTCTGAAGGGAGTTCAGCTTTAAACCTTCAGATTTTCGCTCAGCTTACCTGCTTTTCGCTAAAAAAATTTGTCTAAGGCTTCCTGCATTGTACATTGCGACCATGGTAGAAACCTCTGAAGCCACGATTCCCTCCATTCCAATCAATTCTTATCAGACTGCTTTGTGTATTTTCCCCCCAAGTGACCGAGAAGAAGAGATCAACCGTCTCCGATCTCTGTACGACAAGGCGTATACCAGATGGCCGCCTCACATGAATATCGTCTATCCATTCGTTCCTGTCGACAGACTATCAGAAGCAATCGAACGAATTTGCACGGAGCTGGCCAAAATACGATGGAAAGGAGGAGATGATGCAAAGCTTGAACTGTGTCTGAACACTGCGGGTTACTTTCCATCGCGTCACAAGAACACAGTATATATCTCACCTCGTGACTACACATCTCACGTCTGCGAAAATGCAATTGAACGGGCTGATTGGGAAACGGGCAGTGGATATCCCGACCTACACTGGCTTCGAGAAGTCCTCATGAAAGCGCTCGGACATCCTTCGAAAATAGGGAGCTTCAACCCTCACCTGACACTTGCAACAATAACACCACAGAACACGGAACTGCTCGATGCTTTATTGTCCAAAGCTCGATTGCTCCTTCCTCTTCATTGGGATGTTCGGGAGTTGCATATTATGACCCGCTTACCTTCGGGGAAATTGGTCATGCACAAGACCCTGAAGTTGACTGGGGAAAAGACGACCATTTGACCAATCCCAAGAGAGCCAAGGGAAATCGTCCCAACGCCTCGGGGGGATGCAGGTTGCTTCCCTGGAAGTCCAGACCCAAGGACGAACCTTGGCGATGGAGTCAAGGACTACTTATCAGTTTGCGTCAGAGGAGTACGCCTGGAAACTTGCTCCATCACTCAATTTCGGTTCCAATGAGGATGAGACCAAAACAGGAACACTCACGGTTTCAAGCTACAATATCATGGTTGAGACGGTGGATGATGGTCAGAGTAGATACCCTGTTTTGCTTCAGAATATTCTATCACCATACGCACGCGCGGATGTCCTGGTTCTGCAAGAAGTATGTGACGACTTCCTCTCATATCTGCTGTCCAATGAAACTGTTCGGCAAATCTACCCTTTTACAACCCACCGTCCGCCCAATCAGGCTGGAGTTGGCCCTCTTCCAAGCATTCGCAATATCGTTGTCCTAGCAAACGTGAATTTTCGATGGAGCTGGGTACCCTTTGAAGCAAGACACAAAGGGAGCGTCATTCTCGAATTCAATGGTATGGGAAGATTTGACGAAGATGGCAATTTTTTACCAGTGATTCTGGCTGGCGTACACCTTACCGCTGGACTTAACGATGAGGGTGTCATGGCCCAAAAGTCCCAACTATTGAGGCTGCTTGACACTTTACGAAGAAATTTCCCAGAGAATCCGGAAATTATTGCCGGTGATTTTAATATTGCGGCGTCTGTCTTTTCAATCGAATACGCCTTCCAGGAGAGGCGGATAACACATGAAACTTACAACACCCAACTCGGTTTGGAACTATTGCTTTCAAAAGCGCATCTGTCTGATGCCTGGTACGTTGCACGCACAGAAATTGGGAGCCATTCTCTTGAATGGACAGTGGAAGATATCAATAGAACATACGAAGGCGAGCAAGGTGCAATTTTCAACCCCATATATAATCCTCTTGCCGAAAAGTCTGCGAAGACTGGCGGTGGTCGACCGCAAAGATACGACAGGATCTTCGTGAAAGGTGGCGGTCTGCTGGCCGTTTCTGACTTCAATCTGTTTGGGTTTCCATCGAACTATTGGAAACTATTGGACACACATCAGGGTGCACGTTGTGAACACAAGTCATCGTCTTTTGGTAGTGATCACTGGGGTGTTCGAGCAACCTTCCGTTTCATAAGTGACGACGAAGAAAAATGGCAAGGCTTCAACACGGAAGTTCCTCCATTTCAAAAAGCTTCTGGGAATTTAGCGAGAAGCGAAGACCTAAAGTCGTGTATCATTCAATGCGGAATGGTCCCGTCTGCTGACGAGATTCAGAGACGAAGCCAGATCTTCAGGCTGGTTGAGAATGTCCTATGATACGGTGCTCTCCCTGGATCAGACAAATATAACGCCGCGCGTCAAACTGCGGTCCCCATCGAGGTCGTCCCCGTTGGCTCCTACGGGCTGAACGTATGGACTTCTTCATCGGACATCGACTGTTTGTGTATTGGCTCCATGAGCTCCAAAACTTTCTTTGCTCTAGCCATTCAACGGCTCAACCAAGCCTCACATCTTGGTGTCCGTATTAAAGTGAAAGCCGCTTCGGGAACGATGTTAGAGATTGATGTCGAAGACATCAAGTTTGACATCCAATACTGCCCTGCAGCCAGAGTTGTGGAGAAGTGAGTCTCCTCCCCTTTCCCAAAGTAAAGCCCGCTCTCCCTTCTCGATTTGGAATGCTAAACTTTTATGGACACAGGTGGTCTGATATTCATATATTACCCTCGGATGACCCTGTCTTCGATCTGTCGGTCCATGCATTGTCGAAATTTCAACCATATCGTGATATGGCATATCTGCAACGGACTATACCTGACTTCGCAACCTTCCGCACGGCATATCGGTTCATTCGCGTTTGGGCCAAACTTCGGGGAATCTACGCCGCCAAGTTCGGATATCTGGGAGGTATCCATATTGTCCTGATGCTCTCCTGTCTCTGCAAGCTGTACTTCCACGATGCGAGTATCATCACGGCCGCTGATATAATCTGCACATTCTTCAAGCATTATTCCAACTTTGACTGGGAAATCGAGATTCTTTACGATCCATTCTTTTTCAAGGAGAAGCCACGGTATCGCCGATATCCAAATGAGTCCATGGTTATGCTCACTCTGCACTCCCCGGTCCTGAACGTGGCTCGTGCAGTTTCTGCGCCCTCGTATCGGACCATCGTGGAGGAGTTGAAACGGGCCGATCGAATTTTATCACAGGACAATATGACATGGTTAGCTATATGTGGGATCAAAGGAAGTAGCATAGATTCTGACGGTGGAGCCCATGAGTTTTTAGAAGGTTACAACAACTATATCAAAATAAATGTCCAGTACTGGGGCCTGTCATTGGCCAAGGGAAGTGCGCTAGTTGGCTGGGTTGAGTCGAGATGCTTACGTCTACTCGTCGGTAAGTGATTACTCACTGCGGTCCTTTCCATTGGCGAGATATCACCCACGCTGAGGACCTATCCAGATCTGGACAGAAAACTTCCGGAAATTCATACCCGCATCTGGCCAGCCAAATTCACCGTCAAGGGCGGCGACGTGTCTGCGGACACTCACGAATACCAGGGCTGCTATCTCATCGGCCTTGCGAGACGCGACACCAGTAACGCCGAGCCAATGAGCAAGGAAAAGCGCAGACAAGCTCAGGATTCCCTGAAGGCCGCTGTGGAACAATTTGTTTCCCAAACCCGGGCAGAAGAGAAGTACTTCGACGCCAGTCTCGCCTGGGTGAATGCCACTGTTGTGAAACAGGCTGATGTGAAAGATCTGGTGCTGGATAAAAGGGAATGGGGAAATCACGTCGTTATGGACGAAGTCGGTGACGAGGATGATGACGAGGCTGAAGAAGATGAGGATCTCATCGACCCAGATATAGAAGAGGCGCTCTTGTCTGCCAAGCTAAAGGCGGACAAGGCTAACAAGAATCGCCGGCAGCAGAAACACTCATCCGCGAAGTTGGGCAAAAAGTTGCGTCCTGCATCCGACATCTTGTCGCGACTTCGCTGGGATCCGTCATTTGAAAGTGCGGGCTACATCATTGGATATGAAGACCGATTTCTGGGGGTGATGGAATGCCCTTGAGAGTTGGAAAGGAGATCAGACCGATGAAGAATTTATTCCGATGCATAGGGTTCTGTACTTCAAGCGAAAGGCTGATGGCAAGATCGTTTGGGATAGGAGAACGAGGAAGGATGAGATCTTTGGCAGTGGGGCTGGTAGCGGTTAAAGGGATTCAATCTGGATTTGTGATGCTGCCTCAAGCCCAGTCGTCGTCGCTTGCGCCAGAGAGACACCAAGGGCAGTCTTCTGGAAGGAGGTAGAACTTGATGGGTCAGCGGCATCTTCCATGGTTGCTGCAGGCAGTCTGGAGCTGTTTGGACTCCGGAGGAAGCAGGCTAGGAGAACCGAGGGACAGATGCACGCAGCATGCATTCGAACTGTGTTAAGTTCAAGAAGTTGATCTGCTACTTGTAACATGTCACTTTCGACTATTTGATCTTTCATTTTAGAAGTTCCGACTACTCTGCTGAGATTGATGCTTGCATGGATAATTGTTGGAAGTGATTGTTCGAATTCGATAAGTTATTTCCCCCAGTCGAGTTTCCAGCTATACTACATACATTACTACATTATGTAGTACTACATACTACTAGTACTAGAATGTAGTAGCGTCAAGATTGTTGCAACTTGCTTGATTTGATAGCAGCAGCGGTATGGAGTAGTAGAGTAGTACTATGTATGTACTACGTTTCAACTGCTATCGGGTTTTCCCGTTTGGCTTCAAGTATGAGCAGAACCCTCGAAAGTTTGTCTACTATCCATGGGCTTACCCCGATGACTGGCCTCCCAAATTGGGGACCTACGCATGGTCAATCTGTTCGACAGTCTCCAGGAGGGGCTTGTGCTACCTTTCAGTGTGATTTTAACGTCTTTTGGACCATCCCCTGTGAGTCCAACGTGCACGTTTCACTCGATGTCTCACTAGGTCTTCATCTTCAAGTCTAGTGCCTCGCTAACTGCAGTTATGAGTTTGCCGTTGGGTAAGATCGAGAAACATGGGACGGAATGCAAGCAGGACGGGGAGAATATGAGGTGGCCCAGTGCCGGGAGTTGCTAGAAAAACGAGCAGAGCGCAGATTGACCAGTGGGGAAAATTCTAGGGCTGCCGTAAATGTCACAGCTGGCGTCAAAATCTCTGTAGTAGGCCTGCACTATTTACTCTGTCAGCCTAGTAGTACATAGTGGTAAGATCATGAGGAGTAACTCATGACCATCATCTTGAGCTGGGAACTTAGAAAAGCCTTGTCCTTGTGAGACCACCCGGCTGGAGAGAATAAGTCCTTTGCATTACATAGTAGTCCTAACATATAAGCTGTCAACGCTTTCAAACACAGCCACAGTGATGGACGTCTGGACTGGGCCTTCAGTTGAAGATTTTGCGCACGGTTGTACGGTCAAACCCTGTCGATGAGAGCTTGAAGTGAACGAGTGTGGGGAACACGTAATTATGCCGGCTGCCGGTTTCAACGCAAAGATATGGAGCCAAGGCCGGAGTCAAGCAGTCGCCAGCACATCATGAGGACGAATCTGCGAGGAAAACACGTCGGTTGCTCCTCATATGTGGAGAAGAGGAAACTTGGGGGAGAGTGTGTGTCGGAGATAAGCATCTCCTTTGGCCGATCGATTACGGTACGAAGTTGAATACAGACTAAGACGAAGAAATAGCCCTCCTCTTCGAATGACGCATACTGTTTGATCATGAGCCTGGACTTGTGGCGTGGTGGACGTGCAATCTGTTCTGATTATTTCTTTGACGCCATTCATACGGCTATTTTGACGGAGGTGATGTTGTCGTTCTTTCTTGGTGGTTTCCCCCCTTCCAGGCACCAGAGTCTCTTCAGGGCGTTGGCGCTTCGACAAACGCTGCAGTCACTGGCGTGCCTTTGTTTAGCATTTTCTTCAGCGCGTCGACCGAGTCACGGAATTTCCTGAACCCTGCACCTCTCGTCCCTGTGTCGTTCGAGAAGACGGAAGCAACCAGCCGTTTGTATCCGACGGCGGCAATCATAATCCCTACTTCAATTTCCCAGTGTACTTGGGATACAAGGGCGCGCTTCCCCCGTTCCCCTCCTGACTCATTCCTGTCGAGCACGCGGCACTCGCCCACTTTCGTCGTCGACTTCGCTTTCGTCGCTCTCGTTGTATCGTAGACAGTCACGGCAGCACCTCAAAGATTTTTGTGCCTCTTAGATGACGGTTTTCTCGTTTGTTTTCCACTTGGAACCTTGACGAGTTTCCGTAAAACAGACAGACATACATCATGAAGCGGTTTCTGGGAAGTTTAAGACGAAGTCGTAAGTCGATCTTCGAGGATGCCTTTCCCTGAATTACTTGATGAAGCGCGAACGGTGATTTGGTTTGCTGACTTTCCAACAGCCCAGCTGTCAAGCCAGCGCTCTTCGAGGGACCCAAGTCCTACTTACCACCCAGAATCCCCCGAAGCCGTGGTCGTCAGAGAAGTGGTCTGTACACAACCCAGAGTCACACTCCTGTCGATGGAGTATCAGAGAGCGAGAGACCATTCTGACTCCTACCGCCGTTCCTTTAGATCGCGTTTTGCGAGACTGGCCAAATAGACAAACCCGTACGTGCGCACGTATCCGTTGTCTCCTCGTCCTAGCAATCGTCCACCATACCTATACTTACGGAACTCTGTTCGGTCCAGGGTCATGAGTACCTACACCTCCCTGCCATTGTGGAAGCAGCAGAATCTGGTCCTGCGGCTTCCCAGGCGGCCGCCCGCCAAATCCACAAGTTTCTGTCCAATCCAAAATCGCGCAAGAGAAACCGTCAATATTACGCCATCATGCTTCTCAAAATTCTAGCGGAAAATCCCGGTGAAACCTTTACACGACATATTGATTCGCAATTTGTTACTAGTATCAAGAATCTTCTTCGAGAAGGGCAGGACATTAATGTGCAACAGATACTCCTGGAAACATTGGAGTCTCTAGCGCAAGGCAGATCCGGGGATCAAAATCTCGCGCAGTTGCTTGAGATGTGGGGAAGGGAGAAGGAGAGGTTTGCGAAATACCACAGACCACCGCCTGTAAGACAAGTCTCCCTCTCGAAAACTCCTGTCTTTTATAAAACTCCTAGTTAGGAATTGACCAGGATCTGTTAGGTCGCACCTGTTGCTTTTGCTCAGCGCCCTGATGGTTATTTTGCGCGCCATCAGAGGAGCCATGAGCTGCCGCCTTCAGAGGAACTTGCAGCCAGAATCTTCGAGGCAAATTCTACGGCGAAGCTCCTTGTCCAGATGGTGCAATCCACACCGACTGGAGAGTTGCTGCAAAACGACCTCGCGAAAGAATTTGCGCAACGGTGTCAGTTAGCGTCAAGATCAATCCAGCACTATATCAACGATACCAATCCGGCTCCGGACGAAGACACTATGCTCACCTTGATCGAGACGAATGACAAGTTGTCGGTAGCGCTGTCGAAGTATCAGCGGGCGGTAGTGAATGCTAGGAAAGCTCAGGCGGCATCGCAGCCCCAGATTCAACAATCTTCTCGGGTGGAGGAGCCCAAATCTCATGTCAACGCTGCTGAGAGCATACCTATACCCAGAAATCGTTTTGTACCACGCCTCTCGATGCCCGAGAAGCCGCTCAGGAACAAGCAATCTGAGAGATCTGAGCAGCCCGCACAGCCCTCTACGCAACCAATGCAGCAGAAACAACCAACCCAAGTACCTGGCGTAGCACGCCCTCCAAGCCCCAACGTATCCCCGATTGCTCCAGTTGGACCCACGTTATGGTCTCAGCCATCCGCGACCAATGGATCCACTGCAACTACGAAAGACAATCGAGAAACCACGTTTTCGACAGGCTTTCAGTACAACTCTAATGACTTTCAGATCGAGAATCCATTTGCAGATAAATTCAGTACAGCTATCGACAATACTACTGATGATACCCAAATCAACAGCAACACCTACCAAGCAACTTCTACCTCTTCTCGGATGTTCAACTGATCCCACACGTCAAGGTCAATGGAAAACTCGGCTGGTTTCCGAGGCATTATGCCCCACTGCAGCGCTACACAGGAGCATTTTCGAAAAAAGTATGGCCATCAACGAAATCACCTAAATGATGCACTTTGTGTAACTCTCGTTTTGGACGAAACGTGTTCCAGATCGTATCCGAGGAACGAACCATTGACGCGAGCAAGAACTCTGGCCTTTGCTTTTCAATAGTCCTATAACTCTTTATTCGATTTTGCCAGTGGTCAAGCAGCTTGTCTTTGACAATAAGTTTCTTGATTTGTGGTCTTGGGTTGTTTGATTGGGAAAGTTAATTGCTGGAGTAATTGCTTACGGCTCCATGATATGCAAATCCACCTGCCGATCTTCCGCATTTTCTGGGATCTTGGACTGGACATGCATCTGTGCGCCCCCTTTTCTTTTTTTTTTTTTTTTTTTTTTTTTTTTTTTTTTTTTTTTTTTTTTTTTTTTTTTTT